>JAGKTI010015789.1:9910-20131 GCA_018397915.1 Birgus latro
AGAGAGAGAGGCGTGGATAAGAAGCGGCAAAGTGAAGAAGGAGGGTTGAGATAGTTTCGCGATAGAGGAGGTGAAAGGAGGCATGGAGATAGGGGAGAGAGGGAAAGAGGGAGAAGAGAGGCTGGCTAGGATAAGGAAGCCATTACTAGCGTGTTTGGCCGCCCAGGAGAGGAACCTTTTTATCTGTGACGGGCGAGTGAGTGCCTGGCGAGAGGGTCTGTGAAGGTACAGGGACCAACACACCTAACTTCTGCACGAAGAGGTGTTCCCCTAAGTGGAGTAAAGCATTTGGTAGAAACAAGAACAGAATGAAGCCAGTACAGCCCGAGTACTAGATAGATGCGGGAATATATGGGGCATCATTAAAGTGATGCATCATGTCGGATTTTGATAATGAAGCAGGTTTCTTGTGAAATTCCTTGGGGGTCTGCAATGAAGCACCATATGGGGCTTCACTAAAACTTCGTAGTAAGCTAAAGTAAAGCGTAATTTAAGTCTTTGTTACAATGAGGCACCTTCCGTTTGAAAATCCTTTGGTTGTAAGTGACTGACATATCCGCTCGTATTGAAGCTTCTGCATCTAAAAATAGTGATGTCATCGTACTGAATGGGTTTATAGTGAGACGTCATCGTATTCAAGGATTTAATAGATGCCGTTTTTAGCCCCTTCACTGTGAGAGAGACCACTAATTGTGATGAATAAAACTGTCTTTCGGTGGCAAAAATAAGAACAGTATGATGTCATTGTACAGAAAGAGTTAATGGAGACAGTTTCTAAATCACTAAATACGAATGTCTTTCCAAAGTTGAACACAGTTGTCCGGCAGTGGTAAGAATAAAACTGAGAAATTATCATACTAAACGTAAGAGTTTATCAGCTCATGTGTATTCTTAATTTTAAGTTTGGTGACCATATCCCTGACACTCACTAACACACCAACAATGAGAAGTTTTTCTTTCTGGAGTTCATACAACACACAGAATACAGGGAGAAGAGAGGGTGGCTAGGATAAGGAAGCCATTACTAGCGTGTTTGGCCGCCCAGGAGAGGAACCTTTTTATCTGTGACGGGCGAGTGAGTGCCTGGCGAGAGGGTCTGTGAAGGTACAGGAACCTCAGCTTTGTTAATGCAGGAGTTTGCCATCACGCTCAGTCCTTCATGCACACAACCGTTCACTTTGGAACAGTCAGCCTCAGTTGAAATACAACATTCAGTCTTTTTAACCGCAGTATGTCCAGACATCTTGAAATCATTGGTTCTTTACATTATTTCCTTTAGTTTATCTGTTTTAGGAAAAGAGTTTTTGCAGTCATTCATCCTTCAGACCCCTCTTTCTGCATAAAAACAAGATGTGCTGTACATCTAATAATATAGTGTATATTCCTCACACTGTCAAGCAGTACTGTAATTCCCATATTCTTCTCGATAACGACGTTGGCTGTTAGAAAATCTACGTTGATTATTATTATCAAAGGGAATTTTTCTAGTCATATCCTGAGTCTTTTTTCAAATGAGCCTGTGCTGTCAGATATTTAGAAGGCTGTTTTTTTTTTTCTCTCCACCTACCCCCATCACCTTTTTTTCTTTTACCCAAAGTAATGATATATTCCTTGTTATTGCAATTGTCGTTTTTTTTCTGCTTATACTTTGTTCCTTTAGTTCTTCTGTGACTCTCCTTAGTTACTTTAATTTTCCTTATTTGTACTCCGCTCCTCCTCCTTTATTATTCTTGATTATCTTTCCTCATCTTGTCCTTATCTCATCCCTTCATTAATGTCCTCTAATAATTTGTCACCTCTTCCACGTTCTTCTAATTTTTATTTTATTCCTTTCATATTTTTCCTTCTATTATCTTCCTTCCCCTTCTCTTACTTCGTTTTATTCCCTTTAATCTTATAAAATTATCTATTATCTTCCTCTTCTCCTTTCTCCTTCCTCACTGTTTTCTTATTCTTCCTCTTCTGTACGTTTACTCTCGTTTACCTTCTATTTTTTACCCTTCCCGTTATCCTCATCCTTCTCTTCCCCTCACTCCTCCTCCTCCTCTCCCCACTTACATTTTTCTTCCATCTCTTCCTTTACTTTCTCATCTTTCGTTAACCCCCTCAGTTCGATTACATATTCTTTAGTTACTCTTTGATTTCCCCGGACGATTTTACTCAGCTTAGGATGGTCTTTTCAAGCTGGAGAGGATATACAGTATGTATATAGCCTTCACTTAGCACTTCATTGCAAGAAATCCCGCCATAAGTTGAATAAAATCGTCTGATGGTGGCTTGATTAAAATACAGGGGGCTACTAGTGCCTCTCATGTCCTCTTCCTACTCTTGCTTTTTTCTTTTTCTTCCTTGTCCATCTTAACTCTTTTATCTTCATTTTATCCTACTCCCTTTTCTCTTCCTCCTTCTCCTTTCTTCCTCTTGTAGTATTTCATTGTCATCCCTGTCGTTCGCTGCTAACTACTCTTTTTTTTTCATTCTCCTCTTATTTCCTCCTATATTCCCATTCTCTTATACTTTTGTTTTTCTTTTTCCTCTCCTTTACCCCCTTTCATTTTCATACTTTTTTCTCTTCGTCTTCTCTTTTTGTACTCCCTTTCGTCTTATTAATCTTATCCCCCTCCTCCTCCTCCTCTTCCCCTATTTCTCTCCCACTTCCCCCTTCCCCCCGCCCCTGTGCCTGCGCCCCACCCCCCTGCTCCATTCATCACTGTCCTCTTTACAGGCCGTCCCAGAGTCATTTCCACACCTGCCCCGCTACCTGTTAACCCCCACCCCACCCTTCGCCCTCTGTCTCAACACTCCTCTACCCTCTTACTCCATCCTTACAGTCCTCCCCTCCTGCCTCCAGCTTTCCACCCTTCTTCCCTTCATCCTTTCCTCCACTCCCTTTTCCTTTCTTCCTGTATGCTTCCATCTCTTCTTCCGTCTTCCTCCAGTCTTAATCCATACTCTGCAAGAAGTCTTTTTTTTTGCTGACTAACGGTTGAAAAGAAATAATAATTAGGAAAAGAAAACAAAAGGGTAGAGGCTGCATTGTTCCCTTCAGTCAGCAAAGCCCATCGTGAGCTGACTAATATCGGTCAGGAAGTGGGAAGACTATAGCAAAAATGCCTCGTCGTAGTGAAGTGGTTAATCTCCATCCTAGCTCATTTTTCCACACTTTAACCGCGTCCTCTGTCTCTCTGGCACGCCCCCTTCCTTAATCCCTTTGCTTTGCCTCACTCTGATCTTGCATATCCGGTATTTTATCCTATTCCGTTCTTAAGTCCCCTCCTCTCTCTTCTACTTCAGCCTTAAGCAAACTCATCTGATCTATAGAGGAAATAAAATCCATGAAATATGTTTTTTTTTTTTTTTTACAGTCCTCTCCCATCTACTTTGTGCTTTTTCATTTTCCATTTTTGTTACTCTCCTTTCGTTTTCAACTTTCCTTCTGTTTCCCTTCCTTTTTTTTTTCTATAACCCCCCCCCTTCCTTTTCCTTTTTTCCTTCCATCTCGCACCTCCTTCTCATCAGTCTTTCTCCTCTTTCTCTTCTTGCAACATTTACTCTCCATTCCGCTTCCAGTCATTATCTTCTCTTCTTTCCTCTTTCACTCCTCCATTCTTCATCCCCATCGATCTTCCATCCTGTTTCCTCTTCTCCACTCTTCACCTTTCCTTCCATTATGCCATCTCTTTCTCTTTCATCATCCCCCTCGCCTCTTCCCTCCTCCCTTTAGCCTGTCTTTTTTTGCCCTTTCCTTTAAGCTTCCACATTTCCTTCGAATTTCGTTTACTCTTCTCCCCCTCTCGTCCCCACTTTTCTTCCTCTGCCCCTCATTTCTCCTCCCCCTCCTTTTTTCTTCTTCAGCTCCTCTTCGCTCCTACGCCTCCTCCCTTCTCTTCTCCACTCCTTCTTTTCTCTCCCCTCCCTCCATCTCTCCCCCCCTTCCCCCGCAAGGGCCCCATCTTGATATGGCCTCATTACCGGCGGTGATTACGGTCGGCCCTTAATTGTGCTGTCGCCACCGTGTGTTCCAGCACCGCCACTCCGTCCCTCCCCATGCCTCCCAACACCACCCGTTCTTCGCCGCACCATCATACTCCACATTACCCCACCCTACCCCACCCCACGTCGCCCCACCTCTCGCCACCCCACCCCTCGCCACCCCACCCCACCCCACACCACACCACACCACACCACACCACACCACACCACACCACACCACACCACACCACACCACACCTCTTCAGCCCACTCCCCACCCCACGCGGTTCCTCCCCACCCCACCCTACCTCACACCTCCCCACCCCACACCACACCACACATTTCCTTTCCATCTCCCTCTGCCCCATCCCACCCTTCCCCACCCCACCCCATCCCTCCCCACACCACCAGCCCGGGGCCAGGGAGGGGAGAGAGAGGGGGGGCAGAAGGAGAGGAGGAGGAGTATGGAGAGAAGCTGAGATGTGAAGGTATGGGGAGAGGGAGGGAGAGGGGGTGAATAATGGAGGGAGGCTGAGGAGGTGTGAAAGTAAGGAGACAGAGAGGGAGGAAGAGAGAGGAGAGATAGGGAAGGTGGTAAGGATAGACGGAGAGAGAGAGAGAGAGAGAGAGAGAGAGAGAGAGAGAGAGAGAAGGCAAGACAGGGAGGGAGAGTAATTACAGTGAAGAAGGGCGGAGTGGCTGGCAGTATATAGAATATTAGGGTGGCGGCAGATTATGAAGAGGAGCGACAGGGTTAGCTGATGTACGATGATGGCGAGGCGAGGGGGAGGAAAGATGAGGGGAGCAAGAGAATGCGATAGGATGAAAGAGGGACTACGATGGAAGGGACAGCAATGGGGAAGAGAGCCTGCCGTGGGAAGGGGAGATAGTAATAGGAGAGAGAGAATGAGGTAGGATGAAAGAGAGGCTACGATAGGAAAGACTGCAGTGGGAAAGAGAGACTGTTGTAGTAAAGAGAGTCAGTAATAGGGAGGAGATTACAGTGGGAAAAAGATTGCAATAGAAAAGAGGCAAGTAGGAAACAGAGACTAAGGCAGGAAAGGGAAACTGCAATAGGAAAAAGACTGCGGCAGGAAAGAGACACAGTAAAAGGAAAAGGGAGACTGCAACAGAAAAGAGGGACAGTAACAGGAGAGAGAAACACTAAAGGGTAAGATAACAGTAGGAAAGACACTGAAACAGGAGACTGCAGTACAAGAGAGATTCAGTACTAAGATAGGGACACATCAGGAAAGAGGGAATGTAGTAGGAAATAGGGACAGTAATGGTGAAGGGACTACGAAAGAAACATTTCTATAAAGTTGGGAAATATGAAAGTTTGAAAGGTGAGAGAGGGGGCGACAGGGAGAAAGAAAGCGCTATGAAGTGAGATGTAAGTATGACGAGAAAAGAAGGGCGGAAAAAAATAAGAGGTGGATCTAGAGCAAATATGGAGCTTGCATAAGAATAGAAGAGGAATTAATAGGAAGATAACAAAACAAGAGAGGAGGAGGAGGAAAGGAAGAGGAGAAGGAGGAGGAGGAGGAAAGGAAGAGGAGAAGGAGGAGGAGGAGGCGGCATCTAACCTGTCTCCTCCCATTCCTTATAGAGATAATTACCCAGCGCCGCTACGGACTCGCTCAGGTGTTTATTGAATAACGTGAAGGCAGAGAGAGAGAGAGAGAGAGAGAGAGGCAGACAGACAGACGAAGAGTGAAGAGGAAACGAAACCATTAGGAAAAACACTGAGAACTATAGAAACTGAGACGGAAAGTTAAAGACCGAAAAGAGCTGGTGAAAACAGGAAGAGGAAGTATTAGACAGAGACGAAAGTCTAAACAGAATGTATTAAAAAGGACAAAAAGTTGCATGAAAATAAGAGAAAGACCCGGTCTAACAAATGTACGAGTATGCCAAATATATTAAGAAGAAAAGGAGGCAACATGAAAAGAAGACAAAATTCTAAAGCACTAGTAAAAGACACCCACACGTAAGGGAAAACAAGAAACTGGCATAAAAGAACAAACTAAACATAATAACTTGTAAAGGTGTATGGTATGTAGGAGGACTGCTGGGCCTTGATAGCAGGCTGTGAAGCCTATGCCCAGAGTCGAACACAAAAAGAAAGAAAAAAAAGGAGAAAGAAGAAAATATACAAAGAAAAAAAGGGGGGGAAGAAGAAAATATACGGCGAAAAAAGACAGCAGAAAAAAACTCCTGGCCCTCACACGACCACAGCGTCCATCTCTCACTCCCTGGAACTGCCTTCCCTCTTTGCATGTCAAAGGATCGGTTAGTTAATGTTAGACCAGACGCGGCTCCTTCCAAACAACCGCATTTCACAACCATCTGTAACCTCCTCTTCACTAACATCCCTCCAGCCGAACCATCCATAGCCGCCTTATACCCGGCCAACAGCAACATCCACAAGAATCCGTAACTTTTTCTTCTGACATCCCTCCAGCCTAACCATCCTTAGCCGCCGTTTACCTAGCCAACCGAGCCATCCATACAAATTGCCTTGTAATCAAATGAACCTTCTATCCAGCCACCCAGCCATCCACACTCCCTAAATACACTTAGCTGTTACATTATCCATATCCCAACTTATACCCATCAACTGAACACCCATACCATCTCAGGTGACACCCAACCAACCACACCATCCATGCCCTTCTCATGTCCAGTCAGTCGAACCATCCTATTACCACTTACACCCAGTCATCCAACAGTCCATACCCTACTTATACCCATTCCTCCATACCCCCACAACTCACCGAACTAATCATACATGCTCCTTTACACCCATCCAGCCGAACCATCTATAGCTGAACCACCCATGCCACCAATACAGAGCCAGACTCACATGCCAAAACCAGGCGGACTATCCGTACCCTCATGTACAGCCAGCTGGTAGAACCATCCGAACCCTCACCATACCCCCACCTAGTCAACCGCACCACATTAGTTGACTTAAAACCAGACAGCCGTACCATCCATACCCCCTTCCACCTTACATCCACACCATCGATCCATCCATACCCACACCTTACACCCAGCTAGCTGAACCGTCCATACTCCTTCACTTCCGCCCAATCTGCTCAGCTCTCCTTACCAGCCATCTTACACTCATCCAGCCGAACCATCCGTATCCCTTCAAGAAGCCTGCCAACCATCCATATCCCCCAAGCATCCAGCCAGGTAAATCTTCCATACCCTCACCTACACCGATCTAGCCAAGCCGTCCATATTCTTTAATGCCCAAATTGCTCTACTGTCCGTACCCCTCACCTTACACCCAACCAGCCAAACCATCCATATCCCTTCACGTAGCCTGCCAACCATCCGTTCCCCAATTGCACCCAGTCGAACCGAGATGTTGCAGCGAATATTCCAGCAACCCACCATTGCTCTGAACCAGGACGCCTTTTATATTTTGTTTTTACTGTTGCCACGCGTTATCATCCAATCGCCATTAACCTCATCACGACCCGGACCTCTTTTATGTCAGCTACCGTCAGACAGTTTTATTTTTTTCCCCTGGACAGTGACGAGGCTAACCGAGTTCTCTGAGTAAAGAGACAGGGAGAATAGGCAATCACGCGAGAGGTATGCGCAAGAAACAGATGGTGGTTAGAAAAAGAAGACGAGGAATAAAGAAGCAGGATACAGGTGAGAGACCGAAAGAGCCAAGACGAATATTAGAGCCGAGAGAGAGAGACGGACAGACAGACAGACAGACAGAAGAGACCTGGTTGAAGGAGCAATGACGAGGAGTGACATGGAGAGGATTTGTTATGATGAGGTGTAAGACAAAAGACAAAGAAACATGACACATGTGCGAGGGTTATATATCCATGACGACTACTAGAACTACGAGAGAGGAGGATAAAGAGTAAGAGGAGGAGGAGAGAGTGAGGAGAGCTGAACGGAAGGGCAAGAAGGAAATGTGCTGAATGAGATGTGAAGTATATGAGTACAGAGAGTTAGGGCGTGGGTGGTGTGCGGAATGTGCTATGTGTGTGTGTGGGGGGGCGCCTTCCTTTCTTGTTTCACGTGTATTATCTGATCCTGTGTGCTTGCGCGACAAGCAAGAAAGCTATTTCGTTTACCTACTGTAATCATTTCACTACGATGATGTCATTTATATTTTATTCTTACTACTACCAGATGATTTCAGTCAGCTTAGTAGACAGTTCAAAACAGAAAGGTTAGATTCGCTGTCACTGACTTTTCACTATAAAGGCTTCAACTAAATTGCATGAAAACATTTGTTTAGTAGCTGAAAAAGCCCCACTGTACTGGAAGGATTAAACATGTATAAGCCTTGTGTACTGAGTTATCTGAAAATCATAAAAAAGTAATAGTTTAGTTATTCTCTTTTATGGTCGGGGCTGTGGTACTTACTTCACCATGCGTTAATGGAATTCACCATAAATTTTGATCTGAGTGCAGCGTGATGATGATATGCTTTTATATTTTGTGGTGCAGGAAAGATGGGGGTCTTCCTCATATATTCAGACATTTTAACTCCTACAGTATTATGACAAATTTCCTTTTGCTTCCAGATAATTTTATAAGGCTGATAAGTGTTTTTTCGAAGTGAAATAATGTTGTATATTTTTCACAATTAGGGTATCTCTCAAGTGAAATAAAGTCATCCAACAGTGATAAAAATGAACTAAAAAGGACGTCTACGTAATGAAGTAGTTAAAGGTTATCATCATTACAAACAATGCAGTCGGGAAATAAACTCTTCTCTGCTACAGACGTGTCGAAGCATCTTTCATCTCCACGCCAAAAGATCTTGTTCAGCAAAACATTCTGATATTAAATACATCTAAAACTCCATTAACCGTTCATTCACTTATATATTTTATTCAGAATGAGAGAGCTTTTAACACTGAGTAACTTAACAATGTAATCACCATAACGTTTCCTACAAATAAAATGATGTTGCGCTGAAACGAATTATTACTGCGCATGCGTGCGATTGTTGCAACAACCAATACCAGATACACTGGGTGCTGTTATTGTAAGCGTTGCTCTCAGAAGTGAACAAAAGCACTCCTTACCATTTATATTAGTATTTTAGATTATGATCAGCTACAAGCTAAGTGAGGATAAATAAGGGAAAAAATATTTAAAGCAGGCAGTTTTGTAGATAAGGCAGCAGTTAGGTAAGTCAGCAAGTGATAAATTATAAAGTACGTCGGTTTGCAGGTAGGCAGGTAGGTAGATAGGTAGATATGCATGGGCACAGGTAAGCAGACTAGCCAGTAAGTAGATAAGTAAAGAAGTGAAGATGAAATTTAATATTTTTCTTACTGATTGTATCTTCAGTTTTCCCTGAATATTTTCACTACCTCTGTTCATTTACATTCTTCAGTCACCTTTCTTACGTTCGATGTATTGTACTCATATGTCTCGACCATTTTAATGAACACTCTTTTTCTAGTTCTCTTATTCTTATGCTTTCCTGTTCCTGAGCCATATCCAAGTCATTTGTTAGTGTGAAATGGGGATAAAAGAATAATGATGATGATGACGTTGCCTCTGTTCAGTTTTGCCATTATACAGTGTCTAGCCTCACACTGCTACACAGTCACACTTTTCCTTTGCCTCACCTCACAATACCAAACCACACACTACCACACAGTCACATCTCACACTACCATAACCACATTTTTTATGCAAAACACCTCTCGCAGCCAATCCACACATTGCCATTCAGTTGTCACACCTAACGCTGTCACACCTCAAACTGCAGGCACGGATGCTGCTACACCACACACTGTCACACAGGCACACACACCTCCCGTCTCCTACTATACAGACTTTTCATTCTTCCCGTATTTCATTATTTATTCCTCTTTCAGCACTCAGAATCAGTGACTTCATAACAGCAAAGCTACACATGTAATTAGGGACACACACACACACACACACACACACACACGAGAGAGAGAGAGAGAGAGAGAGAGAGAGAGAGAGAGAGAGAGAGAGAGGGAGGTAGGAACGGGATAATTCTTAGATTCAGACACTTAATTAATCCGCCAATAAACAGACGGACGCCCCCCACTCCTGTTTATATGAAGTTATGTCAGCCAAATTACACATTAGGGAGGTGGCTTGGCCGTAAAGATGTATGTTGGCTCAATCCACTTCCATCAACACTAATCCTTTCCCCTTTTTGACTTCTTGCACACACACACACACACACACACACACACACACACACACACACAC
>JAGKTI010015790.1:0-10854 GCA_018397915.1 Birgus latro
ACCAAGGGTGGGGGAAGGCAGGGAGACAGAGGGAGACAAGCCTGGCAACCCTGAGTGTGGTGAGGGGTGGACAAGGGACAGGGGGGGAGAGGAGGGATGGGGGGGCAGAAGAGAGGGGATGGAGGGAGGACGGGAGGACCAGAAGAGCCTCGTTTCAAACCTAGGGAGCCGGCAGAGTGTCGGAATAGCGAGGCAATGAACATTAAAATTGTTTAGATTGTGGGGATGTTCCCTTATTTCTTGTGTTTGGTCTAGAGAAAGCGCCAGATAATGGGGTATGGTTGTATTCTTAAAGTTAACATTATGATCCTCCAGATACATGTCTGAAAAGCAAATGCTGAAAAAATCATAGCAATACCTGACATATAAAGTGAGGTACAGAATTTTAAAGTAATGCATAATTGGTTGAGAAAAAAAAAAATGGAGAGTTGTATCTTAGAAACTATATGCTATATTTCCGTATTTTGAGTTCTTGCATTTGAGTAACAGTACAAATGCAGGGGAAAAAAAATGAACCATTTTTTTGATGATAAAACTAGACCATTTGGTGATCTGGAGACTGCCATGTCATGATTCCTATATGAAATCAATCTGCTGGGAGATGAAAGAGAGGGAAGTAAGATTAATATAAATGAGCGAGGAGACCCAAGTCTGCATCAATGTAACAACAAGGATATAATAAGTAATGAACTATTCCTTAACATCTTCAATGGTTGAGGCACATTCAGAAGCTATCTTTTGGAAATGCATGATATTTTCAGTCTACAGAGAGAAACCCTTACCAATGCAAGGACTCACATAGGGCTGGGATGAATAACAAGCAAGTGAACTGCATGTATAACACTGTAAGTGAAGCACTGAGGAACACAGTACATCACGATGAAGTGGAGGACTGAAATAGTGTGGGAAAGGCATCATACTACAGATGATAATTATTAAAATGTTTATCATGTAAAGGAACTTACAAAGGCATCATACTGCAGATGATTATTATTAAAATGTTTATTATGTAAAGGAACTTACATTTTAGTAATAACACTTACTTTTCAATAGCTGCCAGTGATGCCACAACAACAGCTGGTTGCTGATACTTAGTTTTAAATAACTTTGATCTGGGACCATTAAGACTGAGGTCTAACAGATCATATCCAAGAATACTTGATGCACTGTCATACATTTCTTGAACATTTGGATATTTCAATAATTCTTTTCCCATACCTGAAAATAAGCAACTATTTTAGAATTCAACCACTGGTAGTTCAGTATTATCATCATCCAAATACTTTTGCTCACCTGAAAAGATGGGGTCATTATGCTTTCAAAAAGATACAAACATACAAAACCCAAGCACACACTATTCATTTGGTTTTGTCCTATACAGTATTCAACAGTGTTTGGAAGGTTATGAATTCTAAACACTTATATATACTGTGATAACACTATGCAAAAGCATGAAACATTAATGGTATTACATCACTAAACTTTAGGAACTAAATGTGTACCATTGGTGTTCAAACTTAACCTCTTCAATCTAATGATGTGCTTTTGTAATTTATTCCTGCTGCTGCAATGTGATCATATTCATTAGGGGAGACCACCCTGATGGTGAAAGGTTTAATGAGGGTTTTATCTAATACAGTACATCCTTCAACTTTGCGAACTTTAACTTTGCGAATCACCAATTTTGCGAGGTAGTTCCAAGTCATTTATTTTATAACATTTATGAACTTTGTGAGCGATCAAACACCCTGCGAGGTCGAGTGGTGGGAATGTCGTCTTCCCGCACTACTTTGCCACGCGGAGTAGTGACGTCGTGGTTCGCTGGGCGTACTGTGCCTCCTAGTTCGGTGTTCTGCCGCCCCGCCACGTTTGTTTACACCACAGTAGTCGCACCCAAGCCTTGCCCCGCCACCAGTCCCGTACACCACGCCAGTCTTCACATCAGTGTAAATATGCATTTTTTTCTTTTTTATGTTTCTTACCTATGATGTTTTCATAATAATATTACTGTACAATACATCAGTCCATGTTTGTTTCATTTATCATCATAAAATTAAGAGGTAGAGTCGAGAGAGAGTGGGAAAAAGTGCGTACCTTGGGGTGATGTCGACCAATTTACCTTTATTGCATATGTTTAATTGTTTAAACTTTGCGAATTTCGATTTTGCGAGGTTTTTTGTCGACCATATTCTCGCAAAATTGGAGGAAGCACTGTACTTCCAATTCAAACATTCTCCCTTAAGCTGACTAAAATGAAAGACATTCTCAGGGTGAAAATGTTAATATTACATAAACATATGTGAACACTACTCTGCAAACAATAAATAACCATGAAATAAATGCAATGTCTTTGTTATCAATCACAACCAACCTCAGCTACCAGGCACCTCAATATGTTTTTGTCCTGGCTGCATATTGGTAAAATTAATATATGGCAACACTGTACCAGCATAATCTCAATTTGCTCTCTTAACCCATTCAGTCTGGGGCATCTTTTCAACTTTATTCTTGCTAACACCAAATGATTTTATTCAGGCAAAGGAAGACTTTTCAACCTGGAGTCCAGGAGATGTTAAGCACAGCCACCATAAATCCTTTCACAAAAAGATATCTTCTTTTGACTGAATAAAATATTCTGGCGGTGCCCTCATGAAAATAAAACTACTGTACACCAATGGATTCAGAGAGTTAACTGAACCTTTTCAAACCAGTGATGCATTATGTTTTTACTTTAGTATTGCTGCTACCTAACAATTTTATTCAACTTTTGAGAGACCCCTGAACTGATGGGTTAGATGAAAAGTACATCCTACCCCTTAGGTTCAAAATCTCTGAAAAGGTAAATTCAGTGATCCCTTGGTTATTGTGCACCGGCTTACAGCAGCTTTCGTTCTCACTCCAAAAACCTGCACTCCTGCCATTATCACGCATCTTTCAGTAAAAAAAACAAAAACAAAAACATCATTATTGCTAACCTGAGCTGGTTTCTGATGGCTCTGCGAGATTCAAAGATGAGGCCCTACTCGAGGAGCTAATCCCAGGTAGGGGAGACCTCTAACTCTCCACCCCCTAGCCTCAGAACCCCTTACCTCATGCCCATCTCAGATATATGGCACGTGTTTCTTCATTGCTGTGCCCTTTCCACTATTTTCTATTAAGATAACCATGTCTCGACTGGTAGAGAGGTGGCCTGCAGTCCTAACGGACCCAGGTTCAAGTCTCTGCTGGGGCAGGGAACAGTTTAAGGATTTGAATATCATTAAATCAGGCTTTACTGATCTACCAGAAGACCCGCTGACATGTTGTAAAAATACCCACGCTAATACCAATACACCAGTCCTGTATGAGACAGTCCTAGCAAATATTCAATATGGACAGTGGGTGTTAGTGCCAAAGTGGTGACATGTAGAGGTGTATGGTATGTAGGAGAACTGCTGGGCCTTGATAGCAGGCTGTGAAGCCTATGCCCAGACTTGGACACATTAAAAAAAAAAAAAAAGTACTTGGTCTAAAATTGTTGTAATAGGGAAAAATTTAGATTTATGAGTGGAATGCCTGGTACCAATTACGATAAATTTCATAGGTTCTGTGCCTTCGCTATCGTGTAATTTCGTTTTCATGCACTAGGTGTGGTACCAAGCATGCATGATAACCAAGGGATCACTGTGAAAACTGTATGTTGGCAGAAAGACGAAAATGGAAAATACATCACTGGATTGACAAGACTAACAAACAACCACAATCAACATGTTCTTCTCATAATGCATGCATGAGCACACTCACTGATAAAAGCAGGTGGGCACGCGCATATTTGAACACATGCATGCATGCACAAGTGCACTCCCTCCACAAACACACACACACAGAACTGAGGGGGAGCTGATGCACTAAGCAACTTCATCCACATCTTGTGATTCTCATGAAAAATTTAGAACGCAGGAAGTCTTCAGCGGTATTATGTTCTCTCTGCATTATGGTAAGAGATGAGAAAGATTGTTGGAAAGGACTGATACCATAAGTTGTTTTGGCAGGGGGAGACAGACGGATATGGGGGTGTGGGTGTGTTGGTTGCGAAGAATTGGGTGGAGTATGTTATGAATGCTGTGAGAGTAAGCAATAGCATATTAGTAGTGAAAATTTTGTTCGGTGGAATGATGATTGCAATTATATCAGCATATGCTCCATAGGCAGGCCTGGATAAGGTAGAGAAGGATAGATTTTGGGATGACTTAATACATGTAGTAGGTAGTATGGGGGATGAATAGTGGTTTTGGGAGGGGACTTAAATGGTTATGTAGGTGAAGCAGCTCAAGGATATGAAGGAGTACATGTGGGATGTGCATATGGTACAAGAAATACAGAAGGGGAAAGGATGCTTGAATTTGGGAGGGCAATGAACATGACTGTGTGCAACACACATTTTAGGAAAAAAGAGAGTAGGTTGATTACATACAAGTCTGGGGGAAACAGAGTCAGATAGATTATTTTCTGGTCAGGAGGGCTGATAGGAGGTTAGAGAGGCATGTTAAAGTTATAGGAAGTAAGAAGTAAGTGCAACAGCACAAATTATTGAATGTGACATGGTGCTTAAAGAATAAGTGATGAAAAAGAGGACTTATGTACCAAGGAGGAAAATATGGAAGCTGCAAAACCAAGCAGTAAGGGATGCTTTCTATAGCGAGATGAGAAGAATGGTGGCTGAACAGGAAGCCGCTCACAGAGGCATTAATGAACAGTACAGAGCCCTCAAGAACAACCTCTTGAGAGTTACTGATGCAGTCTGCAGTTGGACAAGAGCCCCACCAAGACATAAAGTAACTTGCTGGTGGGATGAGGGTGTAGTAGCAGTGGTTAAGGAGAAAAGAAGGCTTTTCCGGGAATGGAAGAATAGTGGTAACAAGGAGGAATACTTGGCTGCCAAGCATAGGGCTAGAAGAGAAGTATACAGGGCAAAGTCTGAGTCACAGAGAGACATTTACTTGATAACCTATATCGTGTGGAAAGGAAGAATATGATATTGAAGGTAACAAATCAGGTGAAGAGGGATAATTGAGATATTCTAGGTGAGCAGTGTGTGAAGAATGTTGAAGGAAGGGTAGTGGTGAACAGTGGGGATGTTAAAGATACATGGAGAGAGCATTAGAGCTGGTTGTTGAATGAGGAGTTTGACTGGGACAGGGAAGGTTTGGAGCCAGCAGATCCAGTGTTTGGCCCCTGGCCGTTAATTGAGACTCTGCTACAGTGAGTGAGGCAATAGCCAGGATGCAGGTGGGGAAGGCAGCAGGTGTGTCTGGGTTGACTGCTGAAATGCTGAAGGCCTCAGGAGATATGGGAGCGAGGTTAGTTACTGACCTGATATGATTATATATGAGTGTGTTGTCCCAGATGATTGGCTGAAGAGTGTAATTGTAAATGTGTACAAGGGGAAGGTTGATGCCCTGGAAAGAGGAAATTATAGAGGTATAAAGCTTTTAGATCAGATAATGAAGGTAATGGAGAGAGTTCTAGAAGGTATGATTAGAGAAAGAGTGAATATTAATGAGATGCAGTTTGGGTTTATGCCAGGTAGGGGGACCACTGATGCCATATTCATTGTTCAACAGCTTCAGTAAAAATATATAGGAAAGAAAAGGGAACTGTACTTTGTTTTTGTTGATCTGGAAAAGGCCTTTGACAGAGTCCCTAGAGAAGTAATGAAGTGGACAATGAGAAAGCTTGGGATCGAGGAGTGGCTGGTTAGGGTGGTTATGGCCGTGTATGTGGGTGCTCGCACCTAGGTAATCGAGGTTTGAGTGATGAGTTTTCCATGAAAGTTGGTGTGCATCAGGGGGTTAGTTTTGAGTCCACTGTTGTTTATCATGGTACTTGAAGCCCTATCACGTGACTTCAGAAATGGACTCCTGTGGGAGATATTGTATGCTGATGATTTGGTGTTGACTGCAGAGAATGAAAGGGAGGCAGGGGAAAGATTTAGGACGTGAAGAGATGGTATAGGGCACAAGGGCTTACGAGTAAATGCAGATAAAACAAAAATGATGATATCTAGAGTTGATGGCAGTACTGTCAAAGAAAGGGGAGAGTGGCCATGTGCAATTTGCCACAACTGCATGGGAAGTAATTCCATCTTGTGCAGTGTTCGTGATAAGTAGGTGCATAAGTGATGTAGTGGTGTTAGAGGTAGACTGCGTGATAATGCTGATTTTATGTGCGCAGTGTGTTGAGGAGAGCAGATGGAGATTGTCAGGCGTGAAAGGATTCAGCTTGCTGGTGAATCTCTTGAGTGTCTGGAAGCTTTGTTATTTGGGAGACATGTTATGTGTTGGAGGTGGGGCTGGAGCTAGCTCTGTGGCTAGGGTGAGTAGTGGTTGGAAGAAGTTCAGGGAGCTGTTGCCTCTCCTGACACTGGGAAGGCTCTTCCTACATGCTAAGGGGTCTTTGTACGCAGCATGTGTTAGGAGTGTAATACTGTATGGTAATGAGACCTGGGCAGTAGAGGAGGAGGATATTCACAGGCTCAAACATACAGAAATGACAGTGATTAGGTGGATGTGCAGTGCGTCCCTGCGTGCAAGGCCTGGGGGGGCTAAGTTTACGAAGGAAAAGTTGAAAGGTAGGATGGGACTTGAGTGTATTGGTGTTGTGATGAGGAGAGGTAGATTGAGGTAGTTCGGGTAAGTGGAGAGGATGGGGGATGATAATTGGGTGCAGAAAGTGAGAAGCGTTACTACTGGAGGCGAGGTTGTGAGAAGCGTTAATATTGGGGGCGGGGTTGCGAGGGGTAGACCGAAAAAGATGTGGGACTAGGTCATTAAGTTTGACTTCAGGGTTAAGGGACTGAACAGGGAGGCTGCCATAGATCGAGCAGCATGGAAAGCTACCATTAGGTGACCAAGGCCGACGCATACAAGCATGTTGGAGCCTTCAAAAACGAAACGAAAAAAAAACGAAACGTATTGTATAACTATATACAGCAAAACAAAAATAAATCTGGTTAGCTCAGTTTTATCATATTTACAGTATCATTATGACCTTATTTCTCAATTATTTCTAGAGGGGCGTCATCTTGTTTAGTTTTGTTTCATTTATAAATGTTCCAACATAGTTGCATGTGCCGGCCTTGGTTGCCTAATGGAGGCTCTCCATGCTGCTCGATCTCTGGCAGCCTTTCCATTCAGTCCCTTACCCATCAGGTCACACTCTTGACCTCATCCCAGGTCTTTTTCGGCCAGCCTCTTGCAACCCTACCCCCAACATTCACAGCTCTCACTTTTTGCACCTAAATGTCATCCCCAATCCTTTCTACATACCCAAACCATCTCAATCTATCTCTCCTCATCACAACATCGATACACTCCAGTCTCATCCTTCCTCTTAACTCCTCCATCATATACCTAGACTCTTCCCCCCCCCCCCCAGGCCTCACATTCAAGGACACACTGCATATACACCTAATCATTGTCATTTCTGTACGTTTGCCTGCAATTATCCTCTTTCTTTACCGCCCAGGTCACACAATCATACAGCATTACACTCCTAACATATGCCGCATACAAAGATCCCTTAGCACAGAGAAAGAGCCCCTCTCAATACCAGGAGAGGCAACAGCTCCCTCAACTCCTCCCAACCACTCCTCACTCTAGCTGCAGAGCTAGCTCCAGCCCCACCTCCAGCACATAACTAGTCTCCCAAATAACAAAACTCTTCCACACACTCAAGATGTTCACCAGCATGATCAATTCTATCACACCTGACAATATCTATGTGCTCTCCTCGACTCAATGCACAAATGAAATCAGCCTTCTCTCGCAGTCTACCTCCATTACCACTACATCTAATATACACCCACTTATCACAAACACTGCAGAAGATGGAATTACTTCCCATGTCCTTGTGGCAAACTGCATATGGCCACTCTCCCTCTTCTTTGACAGTACTGCCACAAACCCTAGATATCATCACATTTGTTTTATCTGCATTTACTCACAAGCCCTTTTGCCCCATACCATCTGTCCACTTCGTAATCTTTCCTTCGCCCCTCTTTCATTCTCTGCAATGAACACAAAATCATTGGCACACAACATCTCCCACGGGAGTCCATTTCTGAAGTCACATGAGAGGGCTTCAAGCACCATGATCCCAATCACCTGCTCCCCAAATCTCACCCCGACAACATCCAGGAGAGTGGTCAGAACCCTTGGCTCTGACCACTCCCGGTCATCATCATTACCAAAACCAGAATCACCCCAGCTGTATACACTAATTATAAGAGAGCCAACTAGAAGGCCCTCACAGCTGAAACAGAACAACACTTTGAAACATTAAACAGTACACCCATCACAAACATCAACACCGCTGTGCACACTTTCAATACAATTATACAAAATGCAGACAAAAGACACATCCCTAGAGGCAACAGAAAAAGACACAACCCCAACTTCACACCAGAAATTCAAGGCCTCATCGGTCAACAGGACACACTACGACACTCCCCAACACCCCATACACATGACACTGTACAACAAATACAAGAACTCAACACTCAAATAAACAATGAAATATCAGAACAGCAAACACTAAATTGGAATAATTATCTCCAAACACTTGATCACAAAACAAACACCAGCAAACTTTACAAAACACTAAACAGCATCACACTCTTCAACAGCAACACTACACAATCACATGCTGCCATCACAACAACAGACACTATACCTTCAAACAAACAACAAGCAAACACTCTCATCAATCACTTTTCACATGTCAGCCATCTAAACCCTCATCGTGACGACCGACGTATCATCCGACGTAAGAGACAGTTCCCCACAGACCCAGACTTCGCACCTTTCACTTACAGCCAGACGAAGCACATCATCAGCAACCTCAAGCACTCATCTGCATGTGGACCAGACAACATAAGCAACATACAGCTTAAACACATTGGACCACAAGGCATACAAGCACTCACCAACTTATCAAACTACAGCTACTCACACAACATAATACCCACCATCTGGAAGCATGGCAACAAATACCCCACATCACCTTCCTCACACTGCCACATCACACTCCTCTGCCCCCCCTCCAAAGTCACTGAAAGACTGGTACTACAACTAATTACACCTCACACCCCCCTAGCCCCATCACAACATGGTTTTAGGCCACTACACTCTACAAACACTCTTCTTACAGACCTCACACAGAGAGGTTTTGATGGCATGAATTCAGCTAGGCCACCACATAGAACACTCCTTGTCACACTAGACATTAGTATAGCTTTTGATTCCATCCCCCGCCACAACCTCACAAACAAAATATTCCACACAAACATGCACAATAACACAAAAAGATGGCTAGCAAACTACTTAGCAGGGAGATATGCACATGTAACTTTTGCTGGTCAGTCCTCGAACATCAGAAACTTCACAAACGGTGTCCCCCAAGGATCTGTCTTGTCTCCTACACTCTTCAACCTATACATGCATGACATACCCACACCCCACACACAACAAATACACATAGCTTCCTATGCAGATGACATAACACTTACATGCACACACCAAAATGCAAACACAGCCACACAAATCCTCCAACCTTACCTCAACACACTACATGAATGGTTCACCACAAACACACTCAAAGTAGTCCCAGCCAAATCTACAGTGACCCTTCTCACAAACTGGACAGCAGAACACAGTCACATTCCACACCTTGCCATAGACAACACTCCCCTACCACACACACACACACACACAAAATCTTTGGAGTAACATACAATACACCAATGTCATTTAAACAACACATCACAAACATCAAAAATAAATTAACACCCAGACTCAATGCCTTGAAGTCACTTGCCCATACAACATTTGGACATAACAAAGAAACCACCACCACAGTATACAAACAATATATAAGTTCAGTGATGAATTATGCAAGCCCTGCTTGGGCTCCAAACCTCACTAAAACACACTACAACACTCTTCAGACCATACAAAACAAGGCCTTAAAAATAATCACAAGCTGCACAGCTACTACACCTACAGACCACCTACACTAAGAAACCAAAGTCCTCAAAGTCAAGGATCATCTAGACAAGAGAGGCATCCACTCTTGCTGCAGCCTCCACAAACCCACAACATCCACTTCACTACATGGTAGCACATCCACACACACCAAGGTACATCAAAACAACACCCAGCACACGATATCATACACAAATACTATCATCTCTTCCCCCCTGTCCACCTCAGACCAGCTTCCAGAAGCATATTCATACTGAAATCACTCGCCGTTCCATTCAGTCACTCAAAGACAACACACAGCTGCATGCACAGCCTCCTGATATCCATCCTTCTGAATCCTATCTCCCCCGTGAGGACAGGGTCCACCTGGGCAGGATGAGATGTGGGCATCATCCACCCCTCTTGAGTTATCAGAAGAGGCTGGATGACTCCGTCACTGATGCCTGTCCAGGATGTAACACAGCGCCCCATACTATTAAGCAAAGCACATCATGGAAGACTGCATTGCACACAATCACCTATGCCAACAACACAACATACACTCCTTCAGTGCTCTGTGGGAAAGCCCAGTCTCTGCCGTGGCCTTCCTTAGGGACTCGGGGCTGTTTGGCCAGACTGCCTATGGAACAACTACTACTACTACAGACCACCTACACCAAGAAACCAAAGTCCTCAAAGTCAAGGATCATCTAGACATGAGAGGCACCCAAATTCTTGCTGCAGCCTCCATAAACCCACAACATCTACTATGCTACATGGCAGCACATCCACACACACCAAGGAACATCAAAACAACACCCAGCACACGATACCATACATAAATACTGTCATA
>JAGKTI010015792.1:0-16263 GCA_018397915.1 Birgus latro
TTCCCGTGTGTGTGTGTGTGTGTGTGTGTGTGTGTGTGTGTGTGTGTGTGTGTGTGTGTGTGTGTGTGTGTTTCAGTAATCAGATTAATCATTCTAGGTTATATAATTCCAGAAATAGTGAACATATCAAGGACGGAAGGCAGGAATTGTGTAAATAAAAAGAAAAAGAAACTACAAGAAATCCTTTATTTGCCCGTAGAGTGCGTAACCGCGGGACTGGAACGAGAGATAAGGCCAGAAGCAGAAAGAAGGGGACAGAAATGACGGAGGAGGAGTAGGAGGAGGACGAGGCTACTAGGCAAATAAAACACTTTACGAGGAGGAAGGCATAGAGGGGTAGATAGGAGAGGCGAGGTACCCAACGAGAGGCGAACTACCCAATCCGGTCGTTTGTGTGAGGAATGGGGGACGAGGTGAAAAGGGGGACAGCGTGTATACCTGGACTGGTGGGGGCTGGGGAGCTTAGAGGGGCTAGTTACTGGTTCCAACGAGGCACTGGGGAAGAGTTATCGGGCGTGGAGGGGGAGGGAAAGGAGGAGGAAGAGGAAAGAGGGTGAGAGGATGGAGAAGGAAGAGATAAGGGGGGAAAAAGAAAGGTGAAAGGAGGAAGGTGGAAAAAGGGAGAGATGAAAAGGAGTAGGAAGGACTGGGATAGAAAGAGGGAAGGAAGTAAAGAATGAATGAAGGAAGAAAGGAGGAAATGAAAAGAGAGGTGAAAGAACGAAAGAAAGGAAAGAAAGAAGGATGAAGGAAGGTGAAAAGAGAGGCAAAAGAACGGATGGAGAAAGAAGGAAGTAAGGAAAGGAGGAGGTAAAAACAGGTAGAAAGGAAAGAGGAGGAAACGAGGGATAGCAGGAAGTGGAAACAAAGAGAAAGGTGTATGGAGGGAGAAGGAAGAAAGACGTTGGTGTAAAGAGGAGAAAGGAGAAAGTATGAAGAAGCAAAAAGACAACAATGAAAAGGGGGGAGAAGAGAAAGGAATAAGCCGGTGGAGAGGGTGAGAAGTGAGAAAGAGAGAGAATGAAGAAAGGGGAGAGATTTGGGAGACGAAAAGAAGAAAGGAGTCAGAAACAGGCAGAGAAGAGAAAGAAAGGAAACGGAAGCAAAAAGACAACAATGAAAAGAGAGGAGAAGAGAAAGGAGTAAGCCGGTGGAGAGGGTGAGAAGTGAGAAAGAGAGAGAATGAAGAAAGGGAGAGATTTGGGAGACGAAAGGAAGAAAGGAGGCAGAAACAGGCAGAGAAGAGAAAGAAAGGAAACGGAAGACAGGGAGGAAGTGGAAAGACGAGAGATTAGAAAAGAAGGAGAAGGAAGGAGGGAGGGAGGCAGAGACAAAGATGGAAGGAAAGTAGAGAGAGAGAGGGTAGTAAGGAAATGAAAAGGAGAAAGGAAGAAAGAAGCACAAAATGGAAGAAAGGAGCACAAAGGACAAGAGAGAAGGGATGAAAGAACAGCCAGATAAAGTAGGGGAAAGGAAGAGAAGTAAAAAGGAAGATTAGCTTGGAAGAACAGAGGAAACCAAAGATAACAGGAAGACGGAATTACAGCGGAAACACAAGAAAAACAATATGGGGAAGTAAGAACGTACGAAGAACCGAGAAACGTGGACCAAACGGGGGAAAGAGGAAGAGCGGAGGTGCAAGAGGAGAAGGAGGAAGGAGGGGGAAGAATATAAGAGGAGGTAATATGGCAGGATAAGGGAGGGGGAAAGGACAGGGAACGAGATATGTGCTCCACGGGGGGAAGACCAGGAGGGAAGGCAGGAAGGAAGGAGAGGAGAGGGAAGGAAAAAGGAAGAGATGGGAGAAGAGGGAAAGAGAGAACAGGAGAGGAGAGGAATGGATAAGGAAGGAAATGAAACTGAAGGAGGGTAAGTGGAACAGAAAAGTGGGAAGAAGAGAGGGAAAGTATGATAAAGGAGGCGAAAACAGAGGAAGAGAGAGAAACAACTGAAAACTAGGATATAAAATAGGAACAACTGAAGATAATGGATGATGAAAATAAGCCCCTAAAGACCAGATATGCTGTATATTTTTTCTTAGAGGTAATTGAAGCTGATAAACACAACGAGTCGATGGTGTTAGAAAGGGATGTTCTGCAATCTCCACTTCTTTTCGTCCATCAAGGCGAGGAAAAGGAGTACCTAATTATGAGAGAGAAAGAGAGAGAGAGAGAGAGAGAGAGAGTCAACAAATGAGTTAAACTGTACATAAAGGGACAAACATGCGCGGTCCCATGGTGGCGTTCGTAGCACCATGGAGTTTGAATCCAGAGATCCGAGTTCGAGTCTTGGTGGGACCTGGGTTGGTTTTATGATGGAAATTACTGTTGTTGTTACTGGCTTGATACATCCCTGGCTTACTGTTGTTGTTCCAGCTTTGACTCGGCCTTAACTCAAGCCCACGTCACCCTCATCAATCGTATACCCACGTCATCACGCTGCCTCATCGCTTAGCTCCACCCTCCTTCCACTTTCTCTTGCTCCTTCTTTACATAATTAGCGCCATCATTGTGTATTTTCTGTGTTCCTGCTGTTATTGTCCTCTTAGTGATTTTCTTAAGCTTAGAAGATAGGTGTCATCATAATTAAGAATAATTTCCATTACTCCATTCTGTACGATGACGTTTGTTTATCAGTTTATTTATGTTACCTCAACAGTTTTCTTTCATTTAAGTGATGATCCTTTATAGTAAATAGGTTTAGAAATGATTTCCACGAACACGGTCAATAAGAAAAAAATCCGTCTTTTTATCATTGTATTCTTGCTACCGCCGGACCACTTTGCTCAGCCTAGGAGAGATTACTCGTAGAAATGAGGGTTACATTCAGTTTACTCCTGCTGTATATCCGGCGATTCTGACCTTTCGTAGTTATGGTGGATAGATAGAGTCTACAGTAACGCCTACAGTGTGCACTCTTTTCATTTGTGTTATAGCTTGGAAAAACTCTCGTACTGAAGACGTTTAAACAATCTCAGTTACCACATCTTCAGCAACTATCTCAGCTCTTATTCCTGCTCTTGTCAGAAAGCTTTATTTTATGGGACAACTCTACTTCAGTATATAAAGGGTTAGGGGATGGAAGGGGTATATAGAGATAGGGACACGGGTGAGATGGGGAGCTGACAATTTTCCCTTTTTGTTACTTGCATCCCCACACGACCTAGATATTGGGCGGGCGACAAGGGTGATATTTATGTGTTTGCGATATACAGATCTGGGGTTGGGTGACAGGCCAGGGTCGTGGCAGTTTTATGGCACCGTTCTGATATGGGAGCGAGTGGGACCTGGGTTTGTATACAGTATATACTTTTTTTTTTTCTAGTCTTTTTTCGGGGCATACATTTGATTGTCCTTTCCAATTATCCTTAAGCGCGCCACACCGCCGCATGTCACCACTCCGGCGCTAATATTCACTATCCGTTTTCAATACATGTGTGGGCTATCTTATACAGGACTGGTGCAGTGGTATTAGCAGGGGTGTTTATGTAATTCTTCGGTGGGTGGTCCGTGTATTGGGGCCACATTGCCAGTTTGCGTGTGTTGAAGGGACACTCAGTATTACCAGTGCCAATCATTCATACATAAAAAAAAAATTCTAATTGTTGGTTCACTTATTATAAGTAAAGGTCATTGGCTACATTTCATCACACAGATAACTCATTTCCCCACAACAGCAGAATGAGCCGTTCTACAATATACGAAAACTTGCCAGGGAGAACTTGTGTAGACCATTTCATACAACGGCAGAAAGACTGAATGTCAGTGAATGGGGCTGCTTTGTGTCTGGGGGGGGAGGGGGGTGGTGCCATTAATCTTACAAGCATTGCGAAGTTATATTTGCTTCTCAGAGTGTGCATGTATTTCTTTACACTGCCTGCATGTTTCATCTGTTTCCAGAATCCACGCCGCCACTCACTGTCCCCCCCCCTTTTTTTTTTTTTGGGTAACCCCCTCAATCCGAGGACATACAATCATTTGCTGTACTTATAATCAGCACAAGTAAATTCAAAAGACTTAACCTCGCTATGAGGTAAACGAAGGAAAAATATAACCCCTGCTTTTCAGAAAGTATCTCCTGATAAAACTACACCTGTTTGGCGATTGCACTAGTAAATTAAAACTCACGTCCTATGGCTGAAGGGGTTAAGGGTCGCGGGCCGCAGAGCTGAGTTAGGACGGGATAGACGCAGTTCCTAAAGGTGCCACGATTAATATGCAGTGGGAAACGCTTTCACTTCCTCTTAGTCACAGCGTACAGTTATGAACTTTTATATTCAGATCTTTGTCGATCGTTCCTTTGCATATTAATATGTGGCTTTTATTTAGGATGTCCCTAGATTAATTTACTCCCAGGCTGGTATGACGCACTCTCAGGTGAATGAAATCGTCTGGCTTAAGCTTGAATGAAATAACAGATCTGTTCTGATTATGAGAGGGTAACGGTATAGTGATGACAATAATTATTAACTTCTCACATGTCACACCGTCAGCTGAAGAAACTAATCTGGCTTTAGCAGGAAAAGAGCACTGAAGCTTTTCCAGGCTGGAAAATGTAAATTAAAAAATAACCGTCCACTTGGCTTTGGGACTTAACTTTCTCCTACGGACGCTGAAAATAACTCTGTCAGCGTCATTACCGATTGGCCAGCTCCCCCTTTCTCCACAGTCGGGTGCCAGTGCGGTTGCTGTTGTTGTCTTGTGTCTGTGTTACTCAATCAGGCAGCTGTTCTCCAGATATCTACAACTTTGGGTAAATACTTGATACAGTGAGAGAGTGAGTCATTGTCTTCATACCAACCCTTATCTGATTTACAGGGTTATAGCATGGTGAGTCATGGCCACAGTATCACCTAAATCAATATTGTCGGGACCTGTGTTCACTTTTAGCTGAATAAAATCGTCTGGCTTTATCCATAATAGAAAACTAGAGTTGTCTGGACCTGTGAATTAGCTGTAACAGTTTAAGCAGTTATAAGCTCCGATACTCACTCATTGCCAAATAAAATTATCTGGTATTATCAGGGCTAGAAGCCTGGAGTTCTCCCGATGATGAGAGCTAAAAGACAACCTTGTAATATAAAAGACATAGTTGGTGATTTACCTGGATGACATCGTACTGTTGTAGAATGAAGTGTCCCAGAGGCCCATTTTACTCTCACAGTTCATTAGCGACATTGCAGCGCGAAAGTCTGTTCCATATCTGAATATTTAAGTCTCGTAATTATGGCAGGCACGGGTTTTACTTGCAAGCTTCCAGCAGATTTACTGTAACCATAAGTGAAATATAGTTTATTTGTTCACGATTCTTAGCTATGATTATGTCCATTGATGAGCTTGCAATATTAACTCTAACGGTGAGCATTTCTCCTTCCTTACTTTATTACTCTCTTAGCAGTTACCTGGCAAAAATATTCTGTGTTTGTTATAAATTAAAAAATGTATAACTCGACACAACTAGCAAAGGCTTCATTTCAAGCACCATTGAAAACGAAAACTGTAAACTGGTTGCGCTGATTACCCACAATATATGCCCGATGTTAAATTTGATATTTAAAATGGAATAAAAATGAGCTCTGAGAACAAGCTGCAAAACACCTGATAGAAAAGGAAGTCGTGCTCAGTGGTGCGTTGCTACTGTTACAAGAGCCACAGTTGCAGCTCGTGTGGATACAGTTATATCTGATGCAAGCCAAGAATGAAGTAAACTGTCTTGTAAACACCCGTAAGAGAGAATAAATTATGAGAAGGTATCCAAGATTTTGAGAAGCCGGAATTTAAGAAGTTGTGTTGAGTGCTTGAATGCATGGTAATCCTGTGCTAGAAGGATATGAAAAAGTGGACATTATCAGTTCGTTGAAAGTTTGTTGCAGAACTAGTAAACTTCTAGTATCTTTAAAATTACTGCAGTGGAAAGTTGGTAATGTGAAAAAGTTTTATCCTTCAAGCACACATGAGACGTGAACCAAACACCTCAGAGAACTCCGTGAGGCAACGAAATCAGATAACCTCACAGATACAGAATTCGTGAGTCATTTCATGATAAATTTGTAGTACAGCAATCCCGACATTTGAGATCGGAGGCGCTTTCATCTCACTGGCCTTTGAGAATCAGGAAAATCTTCACGTCTGGCGTACCTTCCCTAGACTACTGTTGGCACTAGTCACCCATGGTGCTCGGGGATACATATCCTGGCAAGAATGCGCTGTCCATGATGCTGAGAAGGGCGAAGTTTGAGGCGATTTGTAAAGAAATGTGGCTGCAGTGGAAGGCTACTGTTCATTTTCAGATTAGAAATTAAAAGGCAATTGTTGCTGTGAAACAGAGTACTTGAGGGGAGAAAATTTGACAAGAAAGTAAAAATATATAAAAACACGAGATATAAAAAGAGAGTGGTCATTTGGGAGAACGTTGGTAAAGCAAGCCAAAGGCAGACGCACAAGAAAAAGAGAAAGTCGCAGAGATAACATATTAGGAGATAAGCACGAGCAACTATAGGTCAGCCGACAGGTAAAAGAGAAAGGTAGAGAGAGAAGGAGATCAGACGGCAGTGGACTCCTTTCACATTCACCCTCGACACTGAATTAGGGGGAGCTGCAGCTGATCATGCATAATTCGCAGACAGATCCAGCATCTAGTGAAACGGGGATCCAATATTTCTTTACCCACTGATGAGAGTTTTATAAGCGAAACCAGATTCAGAGTAGAAGGAATTGGAAAAAGACATGCATTGCTTATAACTTTCATTAATTTTGCTTACCTACTGTGGGTCGTGAATGATCGCTTTGATGCATCTGTACTAAGGAAAAACATTTTTTTTTTTTTTTTTTACATCTAACGGCCATGAAAAAACATACGCGACCTGAGAAAAAGGGTGTCATTACAATCTATCAAGGTAAATATATCTAGTCTGCAGTTGATAAAGGTATTCGTTACGGTGACACCTTTTATTTTGTATTTTGTTCTTGCAATCGATAGATGATTTTAGGCAGCATAGGACGGAATTCCCTGTAGTAATGTGGTTAGAACCAATTTCCAGTAATTTTAGGCTGATGACGTCGTTTTAGTTATCTTCTCACGGTCAATTTCACTAAACTCCTCAATCCGAATACCTAGTTTCTTTCACTTTTCTTTTCCATCTTTTTTGCTACATTCAGACGATTAAATTCACTTCTTGATCTGGCGTGCTTAAGTATAACCTTATTCATCCTCATGAGTATACGAGACCTTTCCGAAGATGGGTAAAATCATCGGGAAAGTAGAAAATATAAACCAATAAACCATGTCTCCGGATTCAAGGGGTTAACACAGTAGAAGCCTTTAGTAACGAAGGAGTTAAAAGTACAAAATGGTGTGTGCAATGGATGAGTAAAATAGCTGTCAATTTGGGTATCGTAGTATTAAAATTCAGTGTGATTCCTTTTTGTTTCATTCTTGCTGATTACAGGTGATGATATTCAGATTAGGAGAGATTTCTGAACTGGAAGGCTCAGATGTATCCTGAGTACGAGAGGTCATTAATTTAAAAATAAGACTCTCTGGAGGTGACAAGAATATAGGGTCTATCTGTCTACTTATTGCCAGACGCCTCAATCCCGCACGGGGTGGCCACAAACAAATCGCCTCCACGTCCCTCTGTCCCCTGCCATTTCACTACCACGCTCCCAACTCACACCCCCCTCTCTCATATACCTCTCCACTCCATCCCTCCATCTCATCCTCGGCCTCCCCCTCCCTCTCGCCCCCTCCACCTCACTCACATACACTCTCCTCGTCAATCTTTCACTCTCCATCCTCTCCACATGCCCAAACCACCTTAACGTGTTTCTCCTAACGCTTCCTGTCACGTCCTCAACCACACCACAACGCTCCTTCACTTCCTCATTTGTTAGTCTGTCTCTCCATGTGACTCCACATGCTCCTCTCAAATAACTCATTTCCACTGCTCTCACTCTTGACTTCTGTCCTTCCAACAGGGTCCAAGCTTCACTTCCATATGTTAGAGTTGGTATCACAATACTGTCATGTAGCAACTTTTTCACTTCCATGCTCACCTCCCTGTTTCTTATCACTGCTTTCAACGAACCAGCAACCTTCCTTCCCTTCTGCACCCTTTCGAGCACTTCACCCTCCAGATGTCCATCCTTACTCATCACACTGCCCAAGTACTTAAATTCACTCACATTATCCATATCCTTCCCATCCAATCTCACTGCACATTCACTGGCTTCACTTCTCTCGAAGACCATCACATTACTCTTCCCTACATTCACCTTTAGATTCCGTTTCTTACACACTCTCCCAAACTCATCTACCAAGCCTTGCAGCTCCCCTTCATCTTCGCTCAACAACACAGTATCATCTGCAAACAACAGTACAGGGAGTTTCCACACACTGCCCTGTCTCACTAGGGCCGCTCCAGCATCCACTGCCCGACCTTGTATCTCTTTTATATATACTGTATAGGGTACTCAGAGATAATGTTATTGTACTTAAGGGGTTAATAAGCACAACCGATAATGCCGTATTGAGATGAAATGAAGTGGACACAAGATAAGTGTAATTACAATACAGAGACCGAACTGGAGAAAGTTGTGATTGAGTCCTATAAACAGTATTAGCAGTAAAGTACCCACAATGACAGAACAGGGAGTACTGGTTTAATAATGGTATCTAAGTAAATCTGTGGTAAAGTAAAGAGACACTCAGTGGAGCACATATCTTCGAAAGGGCAACGTAATTTCCAAACCACTCCTCATAATGGATTAGGTTTTCTCATCACTGATTAGCGTTTCGCAAAAAGTGTTTTCCGGATCCAAAATCTGTAACACGATCCGGATCGGACCCAAAAGTTAATCGATTGTTCCCTGGGACATGGGCTATCCAAATTTGGTCCAAATCTCTCTCTTAGTTTTGAGTAATCCAGCTAAAAGACAAACTAACAAACATCGGCCCCCAAAGTTAATCGATTGTTCCTTGGGACATGGGCTATCTACCCACCAAATTTGTTTCAGATCTCTCTGTTCTTTTTTAGTAATCCGCTAACAAACAAACAGTAGTGGAAACATACTGTCCTTGTCGAAAAGCAAAATGGAGACTGACAGAAAAAAAGCAGAAATATAGTAATGGTTTTAGAGACAGAGGGTCCACTGTCTCACGTCCACCCCTTTCTTCTCTATAGGTCAGAGGTGGACCATTGGAAAGTTGGTGACAAAAAAAAAAATCTGGTTTTTGTGTTAGTGGTGTGTGTGTGTGGTGTTGTGGTGGGGATGGTAAATGAGGTGGTTGCTTATAGGATTCTGATGATGTGGTTGTAGTGGTGTTGGTGATGGTGGTAGGACTGGATGTTGATGTGCTGGTGTTGGTAGTGGCTGTGGTGGTCATGGTGGTGTTGGTTGGATTACATACATGTGACTGATGTGGTTGTGTTGGTGGTAGTTGTGGTCGTGCTGGTGATGGTGGTGGAATTAGATTGTATTGATGTGGTGGTGTTGGCTATGGTTGTGGTGGAGCTGATGTTGTTGATGTAGTGGTGTTAATTGTCCTGGTCGTGGTGTTGGTGGTAAGATTAGATGCTATTAATGTGGTAGTGTTGATGGTTGTGGTGGTAATGGAGGTGGTTATGGTGGTGCTGTGGTGGTTATGGTGATGTTGATTATAGAAATACATGTTGTTGGTGATGTTGTGGGGGTGATGGTGATGATTGCAGTGTTGGATGTTGTGGTGGTGGTGGTGGTTGTGGTGAGGTTGGTATGGCTGTGTTGAGTGTGGTTTTGGAGGTCGTGTTGGATGTTGCTGATTGTATTAATAGTTATAAACGTTTTATTAGTGGCTGTAGGTGTATCGGTAATGGTTTTTGACGATGGTAACAAGAGTGACTTTGGTCTTGTTATGTATGTGACAATATTAGTACTGATGGTAGAGCCGTGGAATAGTCTTGATAGAGTTCATGACAGAGCTAGCATTGATCCCGGTACAGAGGGTGGTGATGGTGGTGCTGTAGTGATGGTGGTGATTAGTTTGTGGTGTTGGTGATAGTGATGGGACGGTCAGTAGTAAAGATGGAGTTACTTAGCCCAATCAGCTCGAGATGGTCCCTTGTATTTTTCCCCTGCCACCAACAGACAATTATCTTACAGTTTAAGGACGATGTTTAGTACTGAAGGAGTTACTAGAGGCTATATCTAATCATGATAGTTTGGAAAGTCTCTCTTAAGATTAGTAAAATAACTTAGAGGTAGCAATAGCGGGCAGTTAATGATATCCTTAGGTTGAAGTGGTATAATTGATGATGAAGGTGATTACTGTGGCAGATAGTGTGTTGCTGATGGTGGTAACTATTTTGGTGTTGGTGGCAAGTGTGGTGATGTTAGTGGTAGGTGTGGTGGGGTAATAGTGGTTGATAGTTAGGTATTAGTAGTAAGTTTGGCGATGGTACTTGTGGTAAGTGTAGTGGTGTTGGTGTTCGTAGTAATGGTGTTGCATGGCTGCGTAATGGTTGTGTGTGTGTGTGTGTGTGTGTGTGTGTGTGTGTGTGTGTGTGTGTGTGTGTGTGTGTGTGTGTGTGTGTGGATATATTGCAGCTAGTTACTTGACGCTAGAGTCTGAATGATAGTGAAGCTGAAGCTGTTAATGGTACTTTTCTTATGCATTGTAGCTGCATTAGTAGTGATGTTGCCTGGTAACGAACAATGACTAATAAGTACGAGCAGTAAAAGTAACCTGAAGGACAGTGATGATGATGATGATGATTAAGACTGCTCACACTATCAGCCTAATATAAAGCAATGAACTATGTATTCATGATATGTAAAGACTGTCACAAAAAAACCCGAATCACAGCTGCCGTAGTCCAGTTACATAAGCAACTTTCAGACGTCTTTAAGTAAACAAAAACACCACACTGTCATCATTACCTGGCAGAACCATGAGGGAAATCAGTGAAAGGTTGATCGTTCCGGGACGTGAAAAAGCTACTTTGATTTTGCTTCAGCCAGACGATCATATTTACAGTTTTGTTCATCTTGCCTTTCGACTTCTTTGGATGGTCTTGGAAATTAGAGTTGGAATAAAAATGGTGATGATGATGATAGAAGTGATGATGATAATGGTAATGATGATATTGATGATGATGGTGGTTGTGGTGGTGGTGGAAAAAAGAAAAATGATGATGCGAGTGCGTTTCATGCCATAATGAGGGAAATTCAAAAGTGTCAAAGCCAGGTAAGTGGGGACGCCAACCATCCACTCTCTTGATGTAGTGCCACCCCCAGGCCACTCTACAATCAGTGACAAGCCAGATTTGGTAACTACACAGCTAAAAGGGCCCCTTGTGGTCTAGTGGGTTATAACGATCGACATGAGTGTGGCCAATAAGGGCTAACATCGGAGGGACGGTTCGGGTTTATAGTTCACATGATACCGTCCAGGGAAGAGCGACTGGTCACTCTCGTTGACAATGTCTGGACCAGTAGCCTATCCTCGAATCTATACGCTTCTGTTAGTCCAATATTGGGTCGGCTGAAAAAAAGAAATGTTAAACCGGAGAAAGAAATAGTTATACATTTTTAAGTAAAGCAGGAAATGTGTAGGGATATGTTATGAAGACAAAATGATAGAATAATATCCTCCAAAAGCACAACACACACACACACGTCTGTCTGTCTGCCCCCATTCTCTCTCTCTCTCTCAAACCGTCTGCGGGCATGGGCGCTAAAAAAAACCCACTGGTGCGAGACAGAGGGCGGGGATGCGGGAGAAAGCGGACTAATGACGACCAAGGCAGCAAAAATCGAACATAATCATCGGTTCCACCATCAGTTCGTCTCTCCCCCTTCGCCCTCGTTGCTCTGAACTAAGGGAGGGGAGGTAAGAGAAAGGGGAAAGGAGGGGGGCAGAGGAGGGTGAGAGAGGGGAAGAAGAGGGGGGGCGACAAAGAGGGGAGGAGAGGAACAAACAGAGGGATCGCAGAGGGGAAATCGGAGTGACAGAGGAGAGAATGACAGAGGATTGGAGCATGGAGGAAGGAGAGGAGAAAGGCACAGGAGGAGGAGAGAGGGAGGAAGAAGGGGGAAGGCGAAGGAGGGACAGACAGAGGGTGGAAGAAGAGGAGGAGTCGAGTGGGTGACGGGGAAGGAAGCCACTAGGATTCATTACCTACCCTTCCACTTCCAGCAACCACTCCATATCCACTGAGAGACTGGTTTAGAGATTCACAGCGCGCTCTTCCGTTTTGCCTAATGCTTCCACTGAGAGATGCTGAGGTTCACTGTCTTAACTGCTAGCAACACCTCACCTTCTGCTATGAGATTTAGCGTATCAGACTATCTTCCCATGCACTACCACACTGTCACCTATATCACAACAGGTAACATTTCTTTTCCACTTGCACTACGTTCCATACTCTCATTACTACTTACCCCTACCACCTCACCCATTGCCACCACTTTTACTGCTCCTACTTTTCATCCACAACCAGTCTGTATACTACTTACTACTACTGCTATCTCTATCGTTGTTGTTGCCATCTCTGCACTCCTTCCATCATCACCACCAGCCACTGATGTCGGTACTCAGAATTTCCTTCCAACACCACTATCACCATTTCCTTCACTGCTAAAAACACTTACTTCCCTTCCACTAACACAGCCCCTGCCACCACTACTGTTACTTCTACCTCCTTCTACTACCACTACCAGCCACTACTTCCCCCACTACATTTCCTGTTCCTACCTTCCTTTCTCCACCACTGCTCAACACCACCTCTTCCACTACTGTTACTACAAATTCATGCCTTCGCTACGACCATTACAAACCACTACTTACTCCACTGCTATTACTGCTAACTTCCTTTCACCATTACAACAGCACTTTACACAAAAATCAACGCAGGCAAGTTCGAAATAGTAATCTGCGCAAACACACAAGAGACACGCAAAGATTAAGAGGTTGAGAGTAGAGAACCAGGAGGAAATAATTACAAGAAAAATCATGACAGGAAATTAGGGACAGATTTATAAACAAGTCTCTCGTTTCTAATTATTTTTTTTATGGGATGTTCAAGATACACGAAGAGTTTAAGGACTTGCATTTCCTAATCTTTCCTGGAAAAAAAGATCTTAGTAGCCCATTTATCCTTCTCTCGTCGTCAGGATTTGTTTCCCAGGAAGGACAACGAAAGGAGAGTGCATAAATTTCGCCTTTCTCTTGTTTTTCCTGCAAGAACAAACAAGTCCACGGTTAATCTGTGTGAAGTTGGGTCCAGAAGCTACTTAAATCAAGGAACAGGACCAGAATAGCAGGTTATTGGAGACACATTTTCGCTGCCCTAGGATTCTGTCATCTTCTCTCTCTCCCTGTATCTCTCAATTTCTTGCTAATTTCAAACTATATTGTAGAGTTAAGTAGAGAATATTGGCACTGGAATAACCATCAGTACCTCATTCATTGTTAGAAACCATTTATTAATTTGAATGAAATTGTATTGAACAATTAAGAATAAGCTAAAGTCATTACCGGAATCATGGGATTAATGTTCCTGCGCATAACGTTAACATTTCATTTGTATCTGTGCAGTTTGTATTCTTGGTGAGTATTGCTAGCCCTTCACTACGAGGGGTCCCTATAAAGATACAGGGAATCATTTAGGGTGGCAAGAACAAAATGCAAAAATTTTCTCACCGATTTATAGTAGTTCAAAGTTCTTTCGAGGAAGAAAATATTGCTAGGGAGATGAAAGGTGGTATTGCTAGGGAAATGAAGAGGGTTCAGAGCTTTGTTCACACTGGCACGGAAAGCATACTAAGCTGTATTTCCTCCTTAGAAATTAACTTTGTATACGTCACTTTAATACACCCATGTACGTTATATACATGCATATGTATGTATAGATAGATAGATAGATAGATAGAAATGTGTGTGTGTGTGTGTGTGTGTGTGTGTGTGTGTGTCCCAGGGCTTGGTGTATCAACTACAGGAAGCGATTTAAGTAAAAAATGTAGTATCAACGCAGGTTCAACCACCTCACCCGTTACGGAACAATAATTAGCGATGGCTTCCTGGGTGAAAAAGGCCTCCCACATAATTCACCCATAAGGTCATCAGTAATTGTAGCTCGGTAATGGCTGACAAGTGAAATGATGTTGATGCAGCAATCTTAACTTTCAGTCTGCCCAAGAACAACCTTTTGAAATCAGTACGCGTGACCCTGGGATACCCTGTACAAAATATAAGTCATCTACACAGTATCAGTTTGGATATTCATACTGTATGTGAGAGAGAGAGAGAGAGAGAGAGAGAGAGAGAGAGAGAGAGAGCAGGTTCACACGCTTGGGGCCACTAGCGGCTCCCTGGTGCTGCTCTGATAAGCTCGAGTGGATCTCATACTTAAAGGAGGCAGGTTCAGACAGTGGTTTTAGACACACAGGACGAGAAGACCACTTAAGATACCACCACTCACTTCAAGGAGGCTCACCCTCTTAGGCGCGTTACGGAAACCATGCTATCCTAAAATCTGTCACTCGTAAGGTTAGATTTCCTCAGTTTCCTAATGACAGAAAAACATCATCAAGTAAAAAAGATATCTAGTCTCTTGTTACGCCCTTTAAGGTGTAGTAGCTCGAGGCAAAGCTACCATAGTGCAGTATTCTTAAGGTTACAAGATCAGTATATTTCTCTTTGTGGCATTACATGATCGATAAACCTCCAGGCATGTCTTGGGAAGGGAAGCTGTGCAATGCCATGACCGCAGTAAACCACCAGCTACCACTTGAGCACATAGACAAGGAAAACAAAGATTGCAAACAAAAAAATCATCTTTGAAACATCTTACTTACCGCAGTGCTGAAAATTCAAACTAAAAAGTGTAATTAAGAATAAAAAGGTTTCCTCGTGCTGAAATATTTTAATGAAACCAGTCAGAAAACTAACTGTATATTAACAGTAAAATAACCTGAGGGCTCATGAGGTAAAATTATAACAGAATGTTGCTAATAATATTCTGCCAAATACCAACAGAAAAAGAAATGTATTCTCAAACGATTAAAATAAAAGTGTGCACCAGAAAAAGAAAAACGATGATTTCAAAACATTTACAGTAAAGTGTGCTGCAGAAAGAGAAATTACTACGCCGTGCCAAAGTTTTTTCATTACCCTTGCAAGCACTGGCAACTTAGATAAGCTCGGGATGAATGTTTCAGTACAGCACCGCGCAGTAAATGTTCTCCATCCAGCATGATTTACTTTTTTTCGTAAATTACCAAGTATGTTTGCACCCTGTTGGTTTACCGTTGTTATATTCAGATGCTTACATAGATAACCATAGCCAAAGCAACAGTCTGACTTTTACATGTATCACTCTTTCTACAGACACTGCTCCCCTGTTCCTGTCTCGCTGTAGGAAGGGTTCATTCTGGAGAAGGTTTGGCCCTGCAGCGGTCGATACAGATAAAGGTAAATATGCAAAAGATATAAAACTAATCTAGCCCTAGCAGCCTGACGTGCCCTGACCTAACCTAACTCCTTCAAAATAACAAACAACTCTAACAGACTAACCTTACCTAAACTAAGCCCTCCTGGAAAAGAAAGCTGGCCCAAATCGACTAGAATCAGACCTTTGAGGCCAGAATCCCTAATTAGTGCACTGTACACGTTACGCCTATTCATATAAAGGCCACCGGTATCCATTATTCACCCACTTCTGGCCACGTATTCTCCTCAACTTAAAGAATTTTGTAGCGCCACTGATATAAAAGTAATTGCTGTTAATATTCTTGTCTGTGATACTGGGTCGATATTAAAAAGATAACTGTCTAAGGAACACTAATATACAGCGGTAGTACAACCCTAGGCTCATCTAAACGTGAAGAAGGTGGACTTAAGGTCGAAACTGCCTTTCTTCCGCAGTCTACCTTTTTCGGGGGACAGAGAGAGGGGGCTGAGTGATATTTGTTAACCAGGCAGCTCCACCACCCTGTCATATCAATGCTACAACATGAAGGCGTCCCTCCCTCGCACGAGATTAAGGGATAATAGGCAGAATAACTCACAAAGGAAAAGGCTCAAGAAACCCTCCTAAATCGAATATAATGCGAGTACTGGAGTTGCCGGGATGCCCCTTCCAATCACCCAGACACAACCAGGCAACACCAGCGGCAGAGAGTTTGCAAAGGTCACTCACTGTACCCCATAACTTAACCATTAACGGGATCAGTCATTCTCTCTCTCTCTCTCTCTCTCTCTCTCTCTCTCTCTCTCTCTCTCTCT
>JAGKTI010015793.1:0-20126 GCA_018397915.1 Birgus latro
TGTATATGAGAGATAAAGGCAGTGAAAATATCGTTAGTTCCCTCCAACAGTCTGATTCCACAGCCTTCTCCCGTTCGCCTCTGTCTAGATTTTTTCCTTTAACCTTCTTTTTTCCCAAATGGAGAGTTGTGGCAGACTACTGTATTCCAGAAACTAGCATTTTATTCGTTGTACGTACTAAGTATAATGCGGAAACCTTGCACGTCATTATCCACGAGATTTTAGGTTAAGAGATTCTGGATTGATGTAAGGGCTGGGAATTCTCTATCTTTACTGCTTTTGGGCTGGGAGCTTACTGTTAGTAGTAGTAGTAGTAGCAGTAGTAGTAGTTTGAGGGATCGGCATTCCAGTTTTCATTGACGAATATTCTGGAACCTTCAGGCCAACAGCATCAGGGTAGAGTTACGGCATCTGAGGAATGACTGACTTGATCGGTTCCTTTTAATGCAATACGCGACTTTTGAGCCTTATTTCAGCTCTAGGCGTCTCTGCGCTTCAAAATTTTCAGAGTTTTCCAACCAGATTCACATATAGTAGTTTGCCTTAAGTGTACCACTGAGTTTAGAGCCTTCATGACTAACACCAGATAGTGGAGTACCGTACGCCAATGATAGGGAAGCCGTGTTGGGTGCTTTGGGTCATGCCTGAGTTCACGGGCTTTTCTTTGGTTTGTCCTTAAATTCTGGTGTCATCAGTTCACCCATTATGTACTCAAAGCATTTCCACAGCATGCTTATCAAATTAGACTTGTTATTTACGGCTAATATTTAAGCCAGTTATTATTAAAAGAGGGTAATTACACAAGATAATAGTATTTGATGACAATCAGGTTAGGAGAGAAACTCAGACATAACTGTATTTCACATTTATTTGCATCAACATCTACACTTCGTGGCTTTGGAAAATCATCTTAGGTCATTTCGAAGACTGAAGAGTAGAGAGGGATTGGCGGGGATGTGTGGTGACGAGGGGTAGAGTATGGTAGGCTAACACTGCAGTAAAAAGATGCCACATGATTCTATGTTTGCTGCTCCTGTTACTGGCCGTTCGTCACCCCTGAGAAAGGTATAATATCTTAATTAACCTTCACTGCCACAGATCTCTGGTAAGGTAAATAAAATCGTCTTGAGATAATAAAAATATAGGAAATACGATGTTGGATTCACTTGGTTAATAATCATAAAACAACCAGTCTTCTGTGTCATTCTCTACTGCATATGACATTGGAGCCTTCGTGGCTTGTCTGCCTGTCTATTGCCAGACGCCTTAATCCCGTAAGGGGTGGCCACAAACAAATCGCCTCCATGTCGCCCTGTCCCCCGGCATTTCACTGTCCCGCTCCCTGCTTACAACCCCCTCTATTAAGTATCATTTGACCTCATTCTTCTCCTACATTTGAATGGTACACTTGGCCCATGAGAAAGTAAAAAAAATATGTGTATGTGTGTGTGTGTGTGTGTGTGTGTGTGTGTGTGTGTGTGTGTGCGTGTGTGTGTATGTGTGTGTGTGTGTGTGTGTGTGTGTGTGTGTGTGTGTGTGTGTGTGTNTGATTTATGAAAATTTCGTCTACCCCTTCCCTTAACTGATTAAAATCCTGTTGCCAGATAAAAAAAAAAAATCCTACTGCCAGACGCCTTAATCCCGTAAGGGGTGGTCACAAACAAATCGCCTCCACATGTCGCCCTGTCCCCCGCCATTTCATTGCCCTGCTCCCACCTCACACACCCCTCTCTCATATTCCTCTCCACTCCATCCCTTCATCTCATCCTTGGCCTCCCCCTCCTTCTCCCCCCTTCACCTCACTCACATACACTCTCCTCGTCAGTCTCTCGCTCTCCACATGGCCAAACAACCTTAATGTGTTTCTCCTAATGCTTCCTATCACATCCACATCTACAACACAACGCTCCTTCAATTCCTCATTTGTCAGTCTGTCTCTGCATGTGACTCCACATGCTTCTTTCAAATAACTCATTTCCACTGATCTCATTCTTGACTTGTGTCCCTCCAGCAAGGTCCAAGCTTCACTTCCATATGTTAGAGTTGGTATTACAATATTGTCATGTAGTAGCTTTCTCACTTCCATGCTCACTTCCGTGTTTCTTATCACTGCTTTCAAGGAACCGGCAACTTTTCTTCCCTGTTGTACCCTTTCAAGCACTTCACCCTCTAAACTTCTATCCTTACTCATCACACTACACAAAAACTCACATTTTCCATTTCCTCCTCATCCAACCACACTTCTACCTCGCCCCTGTTTGTCATCCACTTACTATATGCTTTCATCTTTTGTGCCACAGCCTCTCTCACTTCTTCATTCCACTATGCTGTTCCCTGAGCCCCTTTCGTCTTCTCTTCACCCCACACACCACCTCACATGCTGTACAGAGTTCTTCTGTGAATATCTTGCACACACCTTCCACGTCCCCCATCTTCTCCAATCTATATTTACCCAATCGCTCCTCCACTTCCCTTTTATATCCTGCCTTTTTTCCGTCCACTTGTAACTTTTCTACTCTCCTTGTATGAGCTACTTCCTCCTGTCGTTCCCTTCTTCTCTTCCCCCATTGTGATTGGACCTTGATTCTGAACGCCACCAAGTGGTGGTCCGAGAGTCCACTCCTCCAACCTCTATATACTCTTGCATCCATTACACACCTTGTCATCCTTTCATCCACACACACACACACACACACACACACACACACACACACACACACACAATCAATCAATCATTGCCTTCCGTTCATTCAGTTCACCACCCACCCTTCTCAACACTCGCCATGTATACCTATGGATCATTTTGTGCTTGCGGAGGGTACTGTCTATCACCAACCCCCTCCCGGCACAAATGTCCACTAAAGCACTGCCATTCTCATCCATCTCTGCAGGCACACCCCACTCACCAACTACTCCATCCACCTTCACATTCCCTACTTTTCAATTCATATCTTTAGTCAGAAACACTCTCATTCTCTTCAAACTTTTCCATGCACGCTACCGTCAACGACTCTCTGATGTGGCAGAGCATATATATTTTAATCTTCCCCTATGTTCACGATAAGAAAAAAAAATCAAATACTAACAAAGGGAATTACGTATAGTAAATTCGCATCGGGAGAAATTCTACGGACATCGCGTATCACGTTTCACTTACTCTGGCCACCCGATATTACACTAATTAACCCGTCACTTCGATGATGTATTTTAACCCTGATGCCTTTAGATGATTTGACTCAGTTTAGAAAGAGGAATCAGACTGTGGGAGGATTCTTGGAGACTTGAGACGATTAATGGAGAGGGTTTCTAACCTGTAGCCACAAGTGGTTTCTCCAAAGTCTACCAAAGCTCATGGAGGTATCATGAATAAAAAATGAGTCAAGTGTTTCATGAATAACTGTGTCTGTCTGTCTGTCTGTCTGTCTGTCTGTGTGTTTAGGCAGTTATACATCTAGCAGGAAAATCATGATGTGTGCCGAGCCTGTACCTTGTAATCGTTCTGGCAAATCCTTCGCGCATAGCGATCGAAGATTCACATGTTCTTGCACCCCCGATCACACGCTATTAAGGACTAAATAAATGGATCTTTATTTATCGCTGTTCAGGAGATATTAGCTAAACTGATTACAACTATAACTGCCATTACAATCATCAACACCACCACCACCACCACCACCATCACCACCACCACCACCACCATCAGTGTCTCGACCCCTGTTTCTCACCTGAAGATGGGGCGATGTATGGTCCACAGAGCATAAAAAGAACAGGCATAATAAATATCACACACTATTCTATTAAACTGTTAACGTTTCACATGTATTATTATTTTTGATTTCTTAGAGATTCTGCCTTGATTTTAGGTGCTTAAGTACTAATACATCGGGCAACAAAATAAAGTGTGACAACTGTTAATATGGATCAGTTCTGGGAAAGTCTAATATCACGGCCACCCATGTCTCCCTCCCTCTCGTCACCAACGACGAATTTCGGACATGACTGAGCAAATGCGACCATAGGTTTCCACTTATTAAGGAGACACACAAAACACCGTTCATTATGTTTATGTTTATAGATGGATTGATAGATACATATATAGATGGATGGATAGATATATAGATGGAAAGATACATATAGATATAATTTTTTATTACAGTACATCAAAATCTAGGTCTCTATTCTTTTATATGTATTCAGTATGAAATTATGGTTTGTACAAGAAGTTCCTTAACTGATAACATAAAATGAAAATCTTCAATAATTATACGAATTTCCTGCACTAATTCTCCTTTTGCTAACTATGGGCTTATGCAACTCGCTCTCTGCAATCCCCCTCCTGGCCATGAACTTGTGGGGTAAATGCCTAAATCCCACCCCCACCCCCACCCCCACTCCCAGTAATCCAGCCCTCCTCTTCTACAGCATTCCCCCTCGCCTCCCCTTCATCCAACTTCCATTACGCCCCTGCCAGTTTCTCCCGCTTCCTCTCCCATTCCTGCACTCATCTTCGTCCCTTCGCCCCACCTCCCCTCCCCTCCCCTCCCTTCCCCCCGTATATCCCTCAATCCCTTTCCTTTCCCTCCCCACCTTCATCCCCTTCCATGTCCTCTCTGCTACCATTCCCTCCCCTCCTCTCTGAAGTCCCCAATCACCCCCTCTCCCTCCCCTCTCATCCCATCCCCCCACTCTTCACCCCCACGCGCCTCCTGATTACTCCCCACTCCACTGAACTATCTAATCCTACTTTAATGTCTTACAAATCGTCCTTCTCGATGTTTCTATTTCTTTTGTTTTTAATTACTTTTCTATAACTCGGCTGTCCGATTTACTCAACTTTTCTCGATATAGTTTTGTCATATCCCAGTAAATTACACTTAAGTATTCAATTTCCTCTCACTCTAGCTGATACATTTTGAGACTGTCCACTTTCACTTCTAAAAATACCATCCCTCTATCTTGAATGCTTATCTGTAACAAGAGACTAAAAAATAATAATAATAATGCTAGAAACGAAGAAGAAGCGAGTTAAATCATTTAAAGGCATCAAGGTTAAAAGACATCGAAGTGACGGGTTAACTATTATAATATCGGTCGGCAAGAGCAAGGCCCCGTCCACACGAGCGGGCAGTGTCCGACGGGCACAACCCGCTGAGCGGATATCCATCGCTTCTCTAGCAGTGTTTCCAGATCAAGCAGTCCCCGGGGGGCATTGACTACAACCAGACGCACCTGTGTTGTCAACACGGCAGACCGAGCTGTGGTGAGGTAGTGGTTGTCCACTCATCGTGCAGTGGCCAACTGTCTTGATGCTCGCTAGAACTGAGTGTAGTACGACAACATGGGAAGTAAGAATTGTCGCAAGACAGTTAGAGCTAAAAGTGTAGCTTGGGTGTACCATAATCAGCTCAGCAGGCAGTGCCTCAACAACGGGCAGGGGCTTTTCGTTGATTTGCCCGTGGTTCCCCTGCTTATGACGTCCTCTATACTCGTGGCCGCCACCCACCCTCTAAATGTGTGAATTGGAACGTGATTTGATAATGTTTGCCCATCGGGCACTGCCCGCTCGTGTGGACTGGGCCAAAGTGAAACCTGGGTTGCGATGTCCGTAGAGTTTTTCGAGTCAAAGTTACGGCTTCCCATTTTTTTTTCCCTCCTCACTGAACATCCAGGAAGATTAAAACATATGTGCTCAGCCACGTCAGTCATTGGCGGTAGCGAGTAACTGAAACCAAAGTCCACAGGGTTTTCCACGGGACAGTAGTGAGGGTATAGAATCCTGTAGTAGTGAAGGGCTCTAGAAAACCGGGAGAAGGACAATCACAGACAGTAAGAGAAAGTGAAAAGTGGCCCGGTAAGTCTGTAGGATTTCCAACGGGCCAGGTACAGCCTTCTAAGGTCAGACTTCATAGATAAAGCTATTGTTGTTAATGACTAGGTTTTGGTATGAGGCAAGTTTTCTACACAACCATATTTTAATATCGGACTATTCTACGCCTCGTGAAAATTGTTTCGGCTGTGACAATAGTCCTTTCGGTACCTAAAAGAATTTCATCCATTTTAACCAAACTTTGAAGATTGGTTGCCAGAGACCTCGTGACAATATTCGTGATTTCAGCACAAATGGCCAGTTTATAGGGTAGGACCAAGGTTAATCATGTACATAAACAAAGAATTCGGGTATTTATTAACAATACATGTCATAGTTGTATCTATATTTACATATTAAATCCAACATTTTATAAAAGACGAATTTAATTTTTCGCAGGATATTCAAGTGATGGTTAAAATGTATAAAGACTATATGGGTGGGTGACGGGCCGATATATTTTTTTTCAACTTTGTCCAGATTTTCATCCTTTTCACTTATTTCACGTAGCTCAGTGTTAGTAAAATTTAACACTATGGCTCTGCAATCACACAACACTTACTATAATCCTATTCATGTTGATATATTGCTGAAGATCTCATTCAAGAGTGAGATTACAGTTTTAGTCAAAGTTGATCAGAGAATCCTTTAAGCACAAGTTACATTTAATCCTTGCTGTTGCCAGACGATTAGTTAAGAGTAAATGAAAGCTGGATGTTCTAGAAGTTGCACATAGTAGTGTGCAGTATTATCCACCTCTCCAATCAACTTTCGGTAAACCAGAATAGATGGAAAGCAGTGAAAAGTACTGTGCACTGTCTTACTTAGAGTTGAGATGACAGCCCAGTGTCTCCAAGCTTAGTAATAAGTTAGTTTGTGTTAGGTTAAATAGGTTAGGTGGAGTTAGGTTAAACAGGTTAGTTATTAGTTCTTCGTTTAAGGGTAGATTTTCTTGTCATTCTACCGGGCTATCAAGATGAAGCAAGACAGTGCCAGGTTACAGCAATTGTTTTCTTACCGTAATTACTTACTAAGATTAAACTGAATTTATTAACCTAGATCGCATGTTAACAATGGGCAACTATTTACCGAGTGTTCCTCCAGCGAAATCCTATCTGAAAACTCGCCTGGTGGCAACTAGAACAAATTTTAAGATACCGGGTTGAAAGTGATGGACATTTAGCCGATTTGAGATTTAACAGTTAACACCAAAAATTCCATGAATTTTCTATTATACTGATGCAAAACCTATTGATATTAAAATTACAGCACAAGACAGTTAAAGTATTGCAGAGAAACTCTCGATGAAATGACAGGCAGACAAACCACTGTCACCACGAACCAAACTGTTCTTTGAGAGGGACGTCGAGTAGAAGTAAATGGCGAGGTTTTGTCTAGTCATTAGAAACGTTTTTTTTCACTGAATCTTATTAGACTTCAGAGTTTCTAGTTTTCACAGTAAATCGAAAGTTAACAATACTGTAGAGATTTCAGACTATCTTGACATCCAGCATTTGTCCCAGTAGATTCGTGTGCAGTACAGAAGGGTCTTCTACGCACAGCACAGGTGCCTGGACTCTATGGAGCACAGGGGATAGTCCAGTAGAAGGCATATACAAGCAGCTGGGGCTCCTGATGCACAAGAAAACAGTCGAGCAGAATATATACGGGCAGCTGGGGTCTTGTGCACAGGAAACAGTCGAGTAGTAGGCATAAACAGGCAGATGTCACAAGAACCCGTTGAGTAGAAGGCAATCATGCGGAACTTCTCCGCCAACAGGTGGGAAGAAGGTATATAGGTAGCCAAATCTTCAGTCAGCCAACAGCCCATCCTCCGTTCTCGATCTTCCAGCAGTTTCATTCTGTAATAGGTAAAGTATCAGGCAATCTTTCAGTGATCTTTCCTCGCTTCTCTAACGATTAAAGAGCGAGAATGAAATTATGTCATGAAAAAGGGCTAAGGCTAAACTTACCTAATCCTACCATTAATCGCCAGTTCTGTTATATTCAACATTTTCTCAACCACTAGAGTATTTTTAAGTGCTTAGAAAAATAAAATAACCTTGTTAAGAAAAAAAAAAACTATGAACCCAATCACCCAACGTCTGTCCAAGCTGACAAGTCTTGAAGTAGCGAGAATAAACATTAATATACATACAGTATATCTTAAACACGCTGACTTTCATGTCTCGCCAAGGACAGTGGAAGTTATGAGGTGAATAAGTCATCAAGATGTAGACTCGATTTGAATCTCAAATATCAACCTCATCCTAAAGAAAATGCGAAGTATGTATTTAGCAGCTTAGGTTTGCCGAGGCTAAAAAGACTAAACCATTCAGTGTATGGTTAAAATTATAAAGTTTGATTAACGATTTCTTAAGGATTACCTTGTCTGGGTCAGCAGTGTTATGGAAGCAGTAAATTGAGCTGCTTGTACTCCTGTCACAGCATAGAGTTTCCTTGTAGACAGACTTCACCCCGAGAGAGTCGCCACGAACAAAATTCACCTTATCCAGAAGCAGTAGGCTCTGCTCCCATCACTCAACACCCACCACCCACGTTCATATACTGCTCCACATCCTGTCTCCACCTCAGTTTTCTTACCTGAGAAAAAATCGTTAAGGGAATGTGTGTACATGAACGGCAGCACTGTCAAAATAAGGAAACAGGTTTCTTTCTAGGTGGCAATATCATACCTCACTTGTAAGGGAAGAATCTTAATACATCAACGCCACACTTAATACACCTAGTCAAATATTAATACCTCGTTAGTAGGCAAAAATCTTCACCTGTTTGTCTCCAGATGTCCACTGACAAGACTTAAAATCTATACAAAGATTTCAAGGCAGTTAAATTGGGCAGATTCACCCGCCCAGTCTTTGAATTTTCCATTCAGTCTTGCCATGAACATTCCAGATAATGTTAGAAATATTGCTAGAGTTGCTCACCGAAGTATTGCTAGTTACCTACGGGAGAATAACGAGTTACCTGTTAACCACTGCTGACTATTATCGCACACAACTGGTATTTCAGTACTTAACTATAAATACTGCATTTCCCTTCACCTATATTTCCCAAACCTTTGCATTCCTAACTTAGAATTCAAGTTTCTTCTTAACTTACCAACAACATAGCACCGAATTTCCTCCCGTCACGATATTGGTTGACTCCCTTATTTAATCTTATAACTTTACATGACCTCTTACACCCTGACTGCTTGGGAGCTGATTAGGTTCACCTGTATCTTACCTGTATACCTAGACATATCGTCAGGGATAATTGTCGGACCTTGTATCAGAGTATACTAAAGTACACTTTTCTACCATCTAGTGCTTCTAAGTGTACCTTCCATTTTTCTACCATCTACTACTCTCCCTAGTTGCCTCCCTATTGCTAAATAGTTTCCTACCTATAGCTTTCTCCCTACACCAAATACCTACAGTTGCCTCCTAGCTTTAGCTTCCTTTTAACTTCAGCTTCCTATCAAAAATTTCAACCCCATTTTACCTATCCAGTCCCGTAGCTGAATTTTCTATAAATTGCATTGTTCCCTATCACAGCCTAAGTATCCATCCTACCACATGTTGGGTGGGAGGAGAAATACAGGTTAGATCTTTAATTCCTTGTTTTCTATAACGTTTCAGGCTACACAGAATCCATCTTCCGAGTCTTAAGTGATGCCGCAGAGACCATTATACCCCTAGAAATTACCTCCCTCCTCCCCACCCTTCCTCGTGCACCAGTCCGGTTGGTTACCTCTAGGAAAATTCTGTCGTCATACCCCACCTCTGATTTCCGCCATTAATGCTCTCCTACATAGTGTAGAAGATGTAACTACCCATAGGGAGGGATTTTTCAGCCTGAGTTTGCTTCCATTATCTCCAACCACCTTTATCCCCCACCCTTTCTCCTCCCATAACCTTTCCCCTCCCACGGTGTTACCAGCCAGTTCAGAGAGTCTGGCTGCTGCTTCACTGTGGTCGCCTCACGCTTAAAGGTTCGAAGTGGCAGGGATGTGTATAAGGCGGAACTATCCTCTAGTACGTTCTAGACCATCCACTCACGATATGCTGTATATTACACCCATTTTTTACTTCCTTTCACTTTTGTTTTGACTTTTGTTTTACGTCCTGAGTAGGGTACGATCCAAAGGCCTGCTTTCTCTAAGATCTTATTGATAACCGAAGCTTTGAGATTGGGTCATATATACCTAGAATTGACAGTTTAAGCATTGGCAATATATATATTTTAATTTTTTTAGGTTTTAACAAGACTACCGGATAGCATACCATAATAGCTATTATGTATTTAATCTCATCCTTCATGCACTCATTACTGCTAATAATATAAGTCCCTCGCAAAAATCCTTTAACTCCAAACTTGGACCTTTTGTTGTGTGCTGTATATAGTGGATAGTCATCCTGGATGGTGTATGTTACGCAGCATAGCTCCCTCGTCTGTTCTCAGGTCACAGGATCTAAGAATCGGAGTGTTTTCTTTCACTTCTACTGTGAAGTCATCATTCGCTCTATTATCCGTGTTATTTAGAGTAATGGTGTCCTTGGGCACTAATACATCGTCCACATGTCTGTACCAAATTGCACCCTTGCTTTGGATTCTCCTGCAGTAGTCAGCCCGAAAGGTTTCCATGTATAGTCAAGCCATGACAAAAGAATGAGGCGAGCCCATGGCTAGACAGAGTTTGCTACGTTGCTATCCGCTGAAAGTAAATATTCCGAAACAAAGTGATTACGTCGATGTAGTCAGATCTACGTAATAGCAGCTCTTCATCTTTGGCGCCCACTGATCTTCCTTAGCCGTCGAAGATGAGGAGCTGCCAATACTATGGTCTGACTACAAAGAACTATTACCAAAGTCTGAACATTTACTTTCAGTGGAGAGGAATACAGGCAACAATTGTCTAGCCATGAGCTGTACTTTATGCCCGTGATGGCTTGCCAATACATGGGAGACTGATTACTGCAGAAGAAACATAGGCAAGGGTGTAACTTTGTACAGATATGGACACTGTCGGTAACAGTGCCTTAGGACACCAATGTTTTGACTTCTGCATAGGAGAGAAAAAAAACAAAGGCAAAATATGGCGAACAGACGACGGAGCTAAATACTGTGTATTGTAAATCCAATTAAAGATTACTATGCACTGTCTCGGCACACGGAAAGAACCAAGTCTGGAGTTGTTACACAATTTTTTCTAAGGGCGTATAGAATCTGCGGTAACGAGTTCATAGAGGAAAAGATTAAATACATAAAAGAAGCCTTTATGAGACTATGCTATCCTGTAAGCAGGTTAAATCTTAAACGGAAGACAGTTGGTATATAAAAGAACTGTCAGTGTTCAGTCAAGCTATAACAATACAAGGTAAGTGTCTGTACCCTACTTAAAGCTTCGGTTATCTGCTTAATGAAGGCAGGGCTTTGGATCGCAGCATCCTTAGAATGTTAGTCAAAAGTGAGAGGAAGTGAAAATGAGTAAAAAACAGCATACCGTACAGTGGATACCCGAAAATGCACACAGGGGAAACTACGAGGAATGGATGCAAAGCTAGAGCCAAGCAGATGTAGGACGCAACAGTATCGAATTCCTTATGTTGCAAGAGATCAGCACATTCATTTTTCCAGGAAGACGCTAGTCACTGATGAGTCTAAACATGTTGGAAGCAGCTCAAGTTTGTGTACAAAATGTAAACATTGAAGTTTTTTTCCAACCTATGTAGGTATACAGCACGTTAATGCCGCAATTAGGAGTGGGGCAGGACTACGTAATTTTCCTAGCACTAGCCAATCACGGTGCGACACGAGAAATGGAATTTCCATGGGTATAATCTGCTGTATCACATACACTCAAGGTGTGTTTTGTGAAGCCTGAAACTTTGGAAAAATAATTCAAGTTCTCACCGTGTCTCCCACCAAACGTTTCTACAGCCTAAGTAAGTATATTTCCTAGCAGAGCCTAAGTAGCTATCTCATCACAATCTTACACCCTAATATCTAAGCCTGTCGTTACTTATTCCTTCTACCCATTAAATTATTTCCAAGTATTTAACCTCTAATAAAACCTTAGCCTACTCCCTCACCCTGACCAATACTGCAAAACAACCAGCCAAACCCTTAAAGCAGACAGGGACCTAAGGATTGAAAGTTAAGCAAAATTAAAAGTGAAAATGAAAATGGACACCGACAGTTGGAGTATACTTATCGGCTGGTGTGGGCGCAGTATGTAGACAGGAGTGTCCGTCGCCTCACCTGCGAAATACAAATTAAGTGACAATTTAATCGTACCTTTCTACTCTAGATTCCCGTCAACAGAAAATACAAGCTACGCATTGACAAGTAGCGCTAAACATACAGTGGGAAGCAAGACTGACATCACTACAGATGCATGACCTAACAGATTCTAGATTATCTTATATTTCTGCCAGTCTTCCTTCCTTCCTCCCTCTCCTCCCCCCCCCCTCCTTTAAAAAAAAGTAGGCTGTTGCAAGAAAGAAACACTTATTCTGAAGTGCGTGGTTCATTAGACAAAAAGGAGAGTACTTAAACATGAAATACTGCAAAGACAGTCATGCCCAGAGATTCTTTCATTTGTCAAAGCCAGTGGGTAATGTTTAAGTGCATGAAGTCAATAAAAATAAGCACACCTTGTTCTAACAAAGCAAAAATCACAATCACAGACCTCAATTCATAGTGAAAGTTAGACCAAGGGACTGACTAGCAATGAAGGAGCCCAGAAAATTCTTTTCAGGTTTCAAACACGATTTAGTGTACGAGGGAGTGGCTGTGTTCCACCAAGTAAAGAATCACTTGTCTATAAAGGTTGTAAATGCTTCATTTGAAGTCTTAATCCGTAGCTTCTGCTATATCTTGTGACAGCAGTGCCGTCTGTCCTTCCCTGTATCTAGTATCCTTGCAGTTGTAAGGTTGTTATATTATTTGTGCATACAAATTTTCCTTTGCCAGAGTTCCCAGTAAGTCAATGAGCAACTACCACTCGGCAGTTTGTAATTAGCTAACCCGTGCACTGTAGAAGGCAACATTCTTAATATGACTAACGCTCTTTTCTCCACATGTCCACTGCCCAGTTTAGTCCTAGGCCAGTAGAGTCTGTCAGGCTCACTTGCCCATCTTTGTATTCTCTTTAAGTACAGTACCAGCATAATGGAAATAGTTAAAGTACTGCAGCCGTATAAACTCAATCACTTCCACCTTTAACTTGATTAATTATCAAAACCATCCTCACTTTGTGCTTAAAATCCAAGGCCAAAATACCGAACTAACTACTACAGTGTTTCACAGCTAAACAGGTTGTGCTTCTCCAACCTCGCTCGCCATTTAACTTATGTAGAAATGCGAAAAATTTCCAACAAACTAGCAATAAGAAATATACCCCACCGTAAGACCTTAACACTTAAAAAAATAAATAAATAAAAAATAGACTTACCATAAGGTGAAAATACTCTCCCGGAGACGGACAGCGTTTTTCTGACGACTGGCTTACGTGGACCTGCCTTGTAGGCTCCCCAAACCAGCCTACTGAATCACAAAACAGTGAGCTTTAGCTATCTTGAGCAACAGTTTGGCGAGTTCATGGGGCAAGGGTCCGTATTAGAGTCAGTACTAATTACCCTATGTGTTCCATTATATTGTACCAGTTGGATAACGCTCACGACACTGAATAAACAAAAACAAAATAGATGTAACCAGATAGTAATATGTCCGGCTCTGACCAGCCATCTTTGAATACAGATCCGAAACACCACTCACGGACCCTTTCTCTCGACGCATCCAGAATTTAGTGTTAAAAATTCATATCAGAGCGGTGGCAAGTGAAGGTCATCAAATCCCCCTCCTGAAAATATGAAGACCTATACTTTTGATCAGCCTTAATAACATGTGATTTAGAGAAGGATAAATATATTTTAATTTAAGCTAGAAATGCACGCTTGATGTCGACCCTAACGCCATCTGTTGAGCTGACGCGTTACTAAAGGTGCTCCGTCGCTTGCGGGGGAGAACTCACACAAAGGTGTTACGTTGATTCTATTGTTCCATTTGTAATTACTGTAGTTTTTGCCTTCTCATAAGCCGTATACCTTTCTGCCAACATTCCGAAACTCAGATTCGGAACTCGACCTAAAATTGCCATCTTCCAATCTTGAATGCCGAGCTGGGACAATAGATATTCATTAGAATATGATGTTAGTCACAAAGAAGTGCTAAAGACAGGATGTACAGCCACAGTATAATCTTTCCCTGCAACTGAACTTCATGAAATGATGTGCCAAATGACGAAAATCATGGCCAAGTTAAGGTGCTTGGCAGTATAATAAATACAAACATGTTAATGACAACCGCTGCGCTCAGGGTGACCATTAAGTTTGTAAGTCATTGCAGGTGTCTACTGAGGGACGGGTTGTAATTGCTACAATATCTTACTCTGTTTTTTTGTCCTATCTTGTCATTACCTTGCTAGTCATTGGCGCCTTTTGGTCTTCAACATTATTTGCAGTTATTTTCAGGCAGTAATATTATCGTTACTCATGACGTGTATGCTGACATGAACAAGCGTTAAGTACCACAGAGAAGTGAGAGAAAAGGTAATCACTGTGTGACCTAACGAGGATTGCTTGTGAGTGGGAAGGTAAGAGATACGAACTAATACACACACACACACACACACACACACACACACACACACATTCAAACACATGTGTGAGTGCGTATATGAGTGTGTGTGTATATATATGTGTGTATGTTTATATATGTATGTGTGTCGGTGAACTTTTGCTCGTGGGTGTACGTGTGTGTGCATATGTGTGTGTGTGTGTGTGTGTGTGTGTGTGGGTGGGTGCGTGCGTGCGTGCTTGCGTGATTCGAAGCCAGAGATTCACAGTTCGAAGAGTTAAAAACAAACTGGCCATCGTGAGAGGTCGAGTGCTTCATACTGATGTTCAGGGCTTCGTGTAGTTGTGGTGCTTCATTCCGAGTCAAGGTGGAATAAGCCTGCATGAAGTTAGTCAGTTGGTTGGTAGCAGTCGGCCGTGAATAACCGTGCACGAAGCTGGACTAGAGTCATCTAATATATTACAGCTACGCCGAGAATCGAACCCGGGACTCTCGGGTGAGAGCCAGGCAGCATATCACTACACCACTGTGGGCATGACGATGATGAGATAACCCCCTGGCACTCGGGCAAGTAGATTCTTTTAATCTATTTGAAGCAGTTACGGCAACGTGAGGGAGTAAGTTAGAGAGATTAGTGACTGATGACATGGACAGTGGATGTAGCCGTTGGACGTAAGCTTTTTGTATCTGGTGGGAAGGTGGTAGTCGGAGATTAACCATTTATGGAGGCATGTTTTAAGTGTATTATTGTACAGATTTTTGGATTTAAATATGGTAGTGATGGTTTTAAGAATAGGTGATAGGAGTGATTTGAGTGATACTGGTGGCTGAAGATTTGTAAATCCATTCAATTTGTGTACATTTGAAAAGTGTATGTGTATATCAATCATTGCTATGACAGCCAAATGTAGAGGGCGGTGGTATTTAGTCTGGGGGTTATTCGTAGGAAGGTGCTGGCCTGTAGCAATAACGACGAATGGGGTAGATTATCCAGTGAGTGGGTATTGTTTGGTGGGAATAGGCTAGCAGTGATGAGAGGCGCGGTGCAGCTTAGCCCCTTTTCTTGTCCCCTGTTATTTTCCATATCGTGGTGCAGTGGCTTTAAACTGTGATGAAAGATTAATGACTGACAACGGGGTTGGTTACATTAAGGTACTGAAAAAACAAGCGGATCATGAGGGAAACTGGTGTGGTTCTATTGAAAAGTGACCTGTTTCTCTTGCTTCACGTGTTGGTTTTATTAGTTAGGCTGTGTTTTCTTTACAGGTATGTTTTTCTTAATTACCATCTGATAGCTTGTTTAGTTCGAGCTGTAATGTTCTTGGTCTGTTTGACAACGAACCTTAGTGTGTGTTTTAAGTAATGATCGTCGCTTTCTGCTCTGCCAGCATTCACTTTTCCCCCCATATTTTCTCCTACACCCTGACCATCTGACCCCCACTTAACCACTTTTGTCCACCATATTGGGTCGGTGGCTGGCACAATGTTGACTCTTCACTACTTAATTACTACCTCCATTGTTCTGGTCCCTGCAGTATTAGTCTGCATTTTTTCTTATCCGTCAGTTGGCTGAATAGGGTTTCTGGTTAATTAAATCGTTTGTGGTTCGTTTCGGTGTGGGTCGTTTGTGGCTTGTTTTAGTGTGGGTCTGGAAGGGTCACAAAACTGTCATTAACTCCTTTTGACGAGGAAAAATCGGGAACATGTATTGGTTTATTAAATACGTTCTGTCTAGCTCAGCAGACCCATCAACTGGAGCCAAGCAACCGCACCTGAAGGGTAGTTTGTCTGGACTAAATGTCGTGACATTGGAGTCCTAAAAACTTGCGTATAATTTGCGTTGAACTAAGCTCGTCGTGCAACAAGCGGTTCCTACATACAGTATGTTTCGTTCGCTGTTTAAAAGATTTAATTACTTATCACTACTTCGTCTGTGATCGAATCGGAATGGTTTTTTCGCACTGAGCCGTTTCCATTCATACTCGACTCTGATCTTATAATTAAGAGGAATGAGTGTGGCTGAGAGGAATGAGTGGCTGAATGTCTGAAACACATTACACATTACATTTTACCAAAGTGTATTAATAATGCTTTAAACTCCACATGTGCCTTGGCTACTCAGTCAAGATCAGAAGAATGGTGAGTGGACGTTGGTGATGTCACTGCAAAACCAACGTGACCTGGATGGGGGAGAGGCCGCGGTAAAAGCAGTAGCCGGCACACCGCACTCACGGACGGACACATCCCCGCCACACCTCAGTCTCTCGTCTTTCTCGTACCGTCTGCTTCAAGAATTCCAGACTACTGATGTTAAATACCATCTCGGCAATTGGCCTACTGCAGCCGCAGACAACAGCTGTTTGTGGGGGCAGAGAGGGCTGAGCAAGGCGAATATAGTGTAGTGAAATTTTACTAACGTATGGCCATAAAAATCCTTGAATCTCTTAAGTCTCATTGATATGGAAAAATGGAGAATATAGAAAGTGTGGAGGGCTATAAAGTGGAAGATCTAAGAAACAGATACGGACATAGGAAACAAAGGCAAAGTGAACACAGTTAACGAAAAAATAGTAAGCTATGGCCACAGAATAGTTTGGAAGAAATTGAGAATTACTATGGACTTGGCTACACATGAAAACAGCTATGTGGAGTAGACTGCAAGATGCAATACACTGTACACTTTACACTGTCACGCTGAGTTAATGAAGTTTTAAGAGTGTAGTGGGTGTGACTGTAATGAATTATATTTGTAAACCAATACTGTTTCACTTTCTTTAACCTATGGAAACTTACCAGTACTTTCATGTCATTAATAAAAGGGGCGCCTGATTTGAGGAAAATTGTATGTATGGCATGTAGAGTAACTCCTGTGACACCTGACTGCCCCAGGCTGTGATGTGATATTCCCCTGAAGCGGATGACTCCCTTCCATAGCGAGGCGTGGGGAAGAGAATGGGTTTTCCTGGATAGATGCCATACGAAAATTAACTAGTTTAACAGGGGCACCATAGTATACTGCATATCGCCCTGATATGTGGGTGTATGGTTACCACCTAGGGTTACAGGGAACAATTAGGCTTAAGCGTTGCACTGACCTGAAGTGGGAAGAACAGACAGGAAGGATGAATGATACAGGAAGAGGAGGATCGAGACACAATGAGGACTGAGATAGAAAATGAGATAGAAAATGAAAATAAGTAGCACTACATCAGGAGAGTAGATGTTGGATGCCACCACCACTACTCGAAGCACGTTAGAGTAAAATAAAACGGGTATCACTGTTTAAAAATGTTTATAATTTAAATTCTATAACCTCGGTTTTCCTAGGGGGGTATACAAGCTGTCAATGCAGTTTGGCGACTTAAACTATTGAAAAACTTCCTGTACGTCCTTACACAATGAGATTCAGTAATGGTGTTACTAATCCTAATTTTCAGGAGGAAATTTTTTGAGGCTAAACATTTACGGTGTCCCTATAAAGTGGAGAAAAAAATGCCCTGTAGTAAGACTAGCCTCAGTCTAGGCAATGTTAACCCCTTCAAACGCGTGAGATTTTGTAGTTTATATTTCTAGATTATTTCTTAGCTTCACCTTTGTTTTGGCTGTAATTGTCTTATTTTCTATTGTACCAGGCTTGCCGGCTTAATATAGAGGGGTTAATGAAGACTATATCTACGGCTATATCTTAAAACTCCAGTTCGAGAAGTCTTTCTAAGGGACAGCGAGAAAAATATGCATCATAAGATAGAAGGAGGTAAGCCTGATCGTTTTAATATTACTGGTGTCCTGGGTTTATTATCTGGCATGCGAAGAGGGCTTTTCGTAGCCAAAATATTGAGGAACAAAGAGGATGATTCGAACACAGCTGGATGCTTAGAGGAAAACAGGACACAAATACCAGCGTGCGTGAGATGGCCAGCTCTCTCAAAAATAGCGACGTGGAGGGGGAGACAGAGGACGGGGGAAGGAGGGAAGGAGGGAGGGGGGGAGATGGAAGCCGAGGGAGAGGGAGCCTTCGTCCCCAGGTGCTGATGAGGAGCCTGCATGTGGTGGCACTATGCACTCATATTTTCCTGCACCTCGCCATGAGAAGGGCCTTGGTCGGACCAATGTGAGACGCTGTCTACCACACTGGGGTAACGAATATCTACACTTTGCATGTACTGTACTGTACCTATAGGTTGGTTCCGTAGCAGTTTCTTAATGTGCAGTTACTGTGGTCGACGAGTCTGCTTAGCCTTATTGACCGGAGTTAAGCTACAACGGCACCAACCTGCTCTGTCTACCCGTCTGACTGACCTGACTGTCTCACCCTTTGAATCTCCTGTCCACCGCCAGTAGCCATCATGCATCTCAGATAGCAGAACCCTCATGCACATTAATCATGCAGACATATCACTCATATCTTGCGTATCTCCTGTTGCCACCATGCACTTCGGTAAACAGACCCTTCATGCACACCCTCCCCACGGCGAGGTGCAGGGAAATATGCGGAAGTTTGGCTCGCGGATTGATGCAGCTGCTCCACCCAGGGTGCCCAGCGCCACCACGCATAGGCTTCTCATCAGCGCTAGGCAAAACATATAGGAATATATTGTATGCAGGCAAGAAAGCAAGCTAGTAGGCTGGCCGGCTGACAGGTAGGCAGGTGGTGGTAAAAATAATATACAGTAAACAAAAAAGTGACAAGAGGCAAGGAATGCACAGTAAAACCTGAAAAAATAAAAAGGCAAGAAATGTACAACGAAAAAAGAATGACAGGAGGAGGAAATCTATGTACAATAGAATCGGCAAAATAAGTCGGAAGACACAGGAAAACAACACAAGGCTGAAGATGGGAGTAAAATCAAGACCTTAAGCATGACAACTTGACGTGTTTGACCAGGTGAGGTTGACGGCGTTGAAAACTACGATTTTTCTTTGACCTACTCCCTTCTATTTTTCATATCCATTAATTCACATTCATCCTTCCCACATTCATTTCTTCATGTTGTTGTTCTTTCATTAATTCGTTTCCCTTTCTTTGTCAGCCATTTTTCACTTCCATATGTCCTGATGAGACTGGCTTCCTCCCACGTGCTGTGACAAATCTTAGCAGTACTAGTAGCTGATATAACCCTAAATTCATCTGAAATGTGAACTCCGTGAACACCCGGCTAAAGTTACCCTTCTCCTACAGTCCACCATCGCTCTTCTGGGGAATAGGGTGGGAACTGGGGGACGTTTGTATGACCAGGCATCAGAGCCACGCGGTCATATCGAAGCCACCAAGCGAAGGCCCTCCTCTCCAGCACTTGTTATTGGTATGACTTGATTTACACAAAGAACAGGAAGCAAACGCGTATTTTTTTTTTTTGCCAAAGGCTGCAGGTGAGAGAGAGAGATTCAGTCCCGTATTCTCTTTGTGTAAGGAGGCTCCCTAACACCTTTTCCATAGCGATTTTTCTAAACCACTCATTAATATCCCCGGGTTTCCTCCTTATGTTTTTTCAAAGTCGACAGATTGCATGAATTACTCACAAGATTATTGTAGCGGAGCAGAATCAGAACTAAATCGGTAAGGAAGAGGTGTTAGTAAGCTTCTTAACCTTACTACGATACCGCCCTCATCCTG
>JAGKTI010015794.1:0-20126 GCA_018397915.1 Birgus latro
CATTACTTTCATTATCTGATCTAAGAGCTTTATACCTCTGTAATTTCCCCTTTCCAGGGCATCACCCTTCCCTTTGTACACATTTACAATTACACTCTTCAGCCAATCATCTGGGACCACACACTCATATATAACTGGGACCACACACTCATATATAATCATATTTATCAGGTCAGTGACTAACCTCACCCCAATATCTCCTGAGGCCTTCAACATTTCAGCAGTCAACCCAGACACACCTGCCGCCTTCCCCACCCGCATCCTGCCTGTTGCCTGACTCACAGTAGCAGCGTCAATCAAAGGCCAAGGGCAAAACACTGGATCAGCTGGCTCCAAACCTTCCCTATCCCAATCAAACTCCTCATTCAACAACCGGCTATAATGCTCTCTCCATGCATCTTTAATATCCTCACTGTTTACCACTACCCTTCCTTCATCATTCTTCACACACTGCTCGCCTACAATGTCCCGATTATCTCTCTTCACCTGATTTGCCACCCTAAAAACCATATTTTTCCTTCCTTCATGATTTAGATTATAAAGTAAAAGTCTCTGTGACTCAGACTTCGCCCTGTATACCTCTCTTCTAGCCCTGCGCTTGGCAGCCAAGTACTCCTCCCTGTTACCACCCTTCTTCCATTCCCGAAAAAGCTTTCTTTTCTCCTTAGCTGCAGCTTCTACACCCTCATCCCACCACCAAGTTACTCTATGTCTTGGTGGGCCTCTTGTCCAACCGCATATTGCATCGGTAACTCTCAAGAGGTTGTTCTTAAGGGCTCTATACTGTTCATTAACGTCTCTATCTACGGCTTCCTGTTCAGCCACCACTCTCCTCATCTCACTATAAAAGGCATCCCTTACTGATTGGTTTCCCAGCTTCCATATTTTCCTCCTAGGTACATATGTCCTCCTTCTCATCATTCGTTCCTTAAGCACCATGTCACAAATCAACAGTCTGTGCTGCTGCACACACTCCTCGCTTCCTACAACTTTAACATCCCTCACTAATCTCCTATCAACCCTCCTGACCAGAAAATAATCTATCTGACTACTATTTCCCCCGGACTCGTACGTAATCAATCTAATCACTCTTTTTCTAAAATGTGTGTTGCACACAATCATGTCCATAGACTCCCCAAACTCGAGTATTCTTTCCCCTTCCGCATTCCTCACACCATATGCACATCCTCCATGGACTCCTTCATAACCTTGAGCTGCTTCACCAACATGACCATTTAAATCCCCTCCCAGAACCACTACCTCATCATCACCCATACCACTTACTACACGTATTAAATCACCCCAAAATCTATCCTTCTCTGCATCATCCAATCCTACCTGTGGAGCATATGCTGATATAACTGAAATCATCACCCGTACGATCAAAATTTTCACTACTATTATCCTATCACTTACTCTCATGACATTCATAACATACTCCACCCATTTCTCCGCAACCAACACACCCACACCCCCATATCCGTCAGTTCCCCCCTGCCAAAACAGCTTATAGTAGCAATCCTTCCCAGCAATCTTTCTGGCTGATCCACCCCTGTACCGGACTTCCTGCAAACAAGCCACATCCACCCACCTCCTACTAAATGCCTCAACAACTTCCCCCGCTCTTCCCCTCAAACTTCCCACATTTCACGAACCCACCCTAAACCCCCTGGGTGATTTGCTGTCCTCAGGCTTGCTTTGATGCATACATTTGTACTTGGTCATAGTCGGTAAGATAAAGGGGGGTAAACATTCCAAAGGCCCAGCCCATTGCACAGTCCTAGGTCCAGGCAATGGATCTGGGACCCCTAGCCCACCAGCTTACTAGTGGCTGTGGTAGTGGCCTCGGGGCACCCTGCCAGGACACCTGCAGGGACACCCTCCAAGCGCGCCTTGGCACTGCAACTGCCCCGCCATTATACACCCACTGATAGGGCAGCCTCCTGGGGCGCTACTCCCAGGTTTCGGGCCCCTCTCTATTGAGCGGAAGCGGCAGCCTGGGAACCGCAATGCCCTGTACCCTCTAGCACAGGTTCGAGCCCCATCTCACCCCGGACCCGTGATCTATGCCGGCGGAACCCCTGTCAAGCCTCCCCCCGAAAGTCCGTCACTAGGTAGCGGGGGCAAAGTTTTCTGGCCGCATGCCCTTGCTGGCGTCAACCCCTGTAACGTAGTGGGATACGTTGTGTGATATGTAAAGTGCATGTGGCGTAGTGCATGTGATAGTTAGAGGAAATGTTTCTGAGAGTATGCTGGTCTACTCTCCATGTTACTGTCACACTGAAAAGGTCAGCAAAGGAGGATTATTAGGTAGCTAGTGAAAGGAGCTCCAGCTCTCCCTATCACCAGCATTCCATTCCCCTCGGGAGTACTACCCTGTTCGGCCCGTGCTACAGCCTCCTCCTACAAGTTAGTTGTTTTTACGGGGTGGGGCACTAACCCACCACCAACCCTTTTAGTCGCCTCTTACGACAAGCAGGGATACTGGTGGAGAATTCTTGAAAAACCCCCTACCCCCAGGTAGGGTGATATGTCGATATTATACGTAAAATCCAGAGTTTTCTTTTTTTTCAGGAATAATAGCTGCCATCAAGAATGCATTTTTTGAAACAGTCTATCTATCTATCTATTGCCAGACGCCATAATCCCATAAGGGGTGGCCATTTGACTGAGTTATTTGTTTTACAGGGAGGGGCACTAACCCTCCACCAACCCACTTGTTGACATGTATGGAGCACGTATGGTTTGGTTATATGGTTACCACCCAGCGTCGTAAATGGTTTCTTGACTTATAGGAAACCATTTGGCTTGTTACTCAATGTAAAGCCACCTGTAAAGGAAAGAAAAACAATAAGAAGTGACAGGAAAGATGGGATAAATAGGAAGAGAGGAGGGCAGGCACAGAAAAAGAATGATAAAGGCTAAGGAAGAAGTAGGCAGCACTACATCAAGTGAGTGGATGATGGTTGCCACCACCTACCATTACTTCTGAAATAGAAGTCCATGAATTCCTCATGCAACTGGAAGGATTCTGTGCTGATGGGGCCAGTGTCAATTTTGATGACAGAGGTGGTGTTAAAACCAAGTTAATTGAAGACTGTCCATGGTTGGTTTCAATTTGGTGTCTACCACACTGCCTTGAGCTAGCTGTCATGGCCATGTTGAAGAAATGTAAGGACGCAGACCAAATATTGAATTTTTTGCACTTAATTTACAAGACCTATCATGACAGTGCAAAACACAGAAGAGAGCTGAAGCTTCTGACAACGGAATTAAGGGTTAATGTAAGGAATCCTTCTCGAGTTAAGTGGCACAAGGTGGACACCCCACAAAGAGAAAGCACTTGAAATTCTGCTCAGCAGGAGGATAAAAATGACAAGAGAGGCTGGTCAGTACCAAGTGGTCCAGCAACACTGTGAACATCTCACAGGCACAAGCAGTAATGCTGAAATCAAAAGGAGGTCAAAGATGGTGTCAACCAGACTGACAAAATTTTTTCTTCCTATGGCAAATTTTCTCTTGGACCTTTTCACCATAATATCCAAACTCAGCAAAACCCTCCAAACAAACAAAACAATTTTTCCATATAGAATACCCTCTGCAGACTAACAAATATGATCAACCAGCCAGTGAATGGTGGATACCTTCAAAAACTTCATTCTAGGTTAGAGAAAAGTAGGGGCAATGACTTTACATATCAGGGTGTAGCTATTACTGATGGCCCAAGTGGAACTGATTCCTCAAGCATAGGCAGTCTACCTACAACTATGGTAGAAGCCATTAAATCATCCATCACTCTCAGATAAAAGAGCAGAATGAGTGCATTCTTGGAACACCCTGACAATGTAGTAGGACTGTCCAAAACAGTTGCCAGTTTCAAAGTTTTCAATCATGATGCCTGGCCTGAGGATGACAATGCCTTGGTAAATTATAGAGGGGCAGAGATAAAAACTTTGCTCCAGTAGTTCAGTCCACTACTGATCAAACACAAATGTGAAGATGAAGTTTTAATTCAGTGGATCATCATCATCCGGACCCCCTTTCCCATCCTAGGGCAGGGTGAGGAGTAGCAAATATCCAGACAGCCCAAATTTGCCCAATCCAATGGGCCACGCTTCCATTCACTCATCAATCAAGACCCCAGAATCTTGGCTCTATCAGATATGCCAAAAACATTCGCCACATTTTGTAGCTTCACATAAAAGTATCCGACAGAGTCAACCCGGAAGGTGCACTTCTTCCCACAGCATTCATACAGCCAGCTCGATCCATTGTCAGTTCCCTAGCCTCACCGAATTCCAAACCTCTCTTCCTCACACACTCATCCACCATATCTCTCCACCGAGAATACCTCGCCTCCTCCCTCCTTCATATTTGCTCAGATATACCTTTTTCATCACTCTATTGTTATCCATTCTCTCCACATGACCATACCATCTCAGTACACTCTCTTTGATTCTGGTGTCCACTGACTTCCTCACCCCACATCTTCCATGAACCACATTATCTCGTATCCTATTCACTCTCTGTACTCCACATACATTCCTCAGCAGTCCCATCTCCACTGCTCTTATTCTTGACTTTTCATTTTCATGCAACACCATAGTCTCACATCCATATGTTAAAGTTGGCACTAAGACTCCTTGATGTAAGGCTCATGCAGCTGCAACACTCAAGCCTCTGCTTCTTATCAAGGCCTCATTGCACCAGCTACTTTTCTTCCTTGTGTCACTCTACTTTCAACTTCTTTTGCACATTTTCCTATCTTTTCTATCACTGTACCCAGGTATTTGAACTCTCTCACCAATTCAGTAGAACAGTCTAAAAACACCTGTGGCAAGAGCATTTCAAGATAAGAGCTACAATGGCCTCTGGACAACCATGCTGGCAAAACAACCTTACAAGGAGGATTTCAAAGACCTGCTGCACCCTGTACATATTCTAATGGTACTGCCAATAAATGCTGCTCAGTGTGAGCGAGTATTTTCAGCACAAAATCATGTGAAGTCGGATGCGTGCAGCTCACTGGCAACAGAAACAATAGAGGACCTCATTAGAATTTCAACACATGGACCTGCCCTAAAAGACTTAGACCCTAATAATGCCACTATCAAGCAGAGAGCATCTTCAGCTAAACCAAGGAAGCTTAAATACAAAGAGTGGCCAGATGAACTGGATACTGAAGAAGAAAAGCTGTAAAAACTATAAGTTTTCCTGTCAAAAAGGATAATAATTTCTCTTACGTTACAAATCTGAACTCTACTGTCATATTTTAATTATTTTCAAGTATGATAACCCTTTTATTTAGCTACATTATGTCCTCTTATCATAATTCAATAAATGTTTATATAGAAGCAAATCTATTATTTATTTTCAACCTGGGCTACTATAAATAACTTGCAAGCTGACTAATTATTTGTTAATTTTCCTCTGGCTGGTAAAATTTTTTCTTGGCTGCTAAAATTTTTTAAGTACTCGCCAGTGGCTGGTAAGATAAATTGTAGAGTTTCAGGGCTGATTCAATACAGAGTTTATGTTACAAGAGATTAAACTAAAATATGATGCTAGTCACGAAGGAGAGCTATGGAAAAGATAAAGACCCAATTGTAATGTATTATTCTGCCAAAAGAGCTATGTGAAATCACCATCATCGAAACTCTCAATATACAGTACTAACCTTCCTACATGTGGCTGATATGGTGCCTGTCCACAAATGCATCATCCACATACACCATTCTCATCATCCTAACTGAAACTTGCAGTGCACTAACCTTCCTGTACACGGCGGATATGACACCTGTCCGCAACTGCACGCCAACCACATACATCTTCTTGAAATATTGGGCCAGTATAAAGGACTGAGTCTGAGCAGCAGCAAACATGAGCACAGCATAGAAATAACCTTTCCACTCCTGTTCAGATTCGTCCTCCGTGAAGTCTATCAGTTTGCTGCAGGAAAAGTATGCTTATTATCATAATCATCATTTTCTCTCCCTCCCTCTCTCTCTCATACAGTATTACTTTTCAAGAGCTGGTGAGAGCCGTTGGGAAAAAAATGAGATGTGTATTAAGATTTGTAACAATGTGAGAATCTCAGTTTGGACCTGGCTAGTGTACGGTCACTCAGAGAAGACATCGCCAACTGACTGTACTGGCGGTGAGTCTCCTGCCTGAAAATGATGAACGTGTGGCTAGTTACCAAGCATGCAGTCACATTTCACCTCAAATGAACTGAAAGGGAGTGACAGAGCAAAAGAATGAGCCTACGGGCTGCATCACAAAAAATGAAAGCCAAACAACTTCACCACATATGGGGGACTAATTAACACAAAATACATTCCACCATTTTGTAATTTAAAAATGGGCAGCAAACAAATTGTCTCCTGATGCAGAAGCAATGGGTGACATGGAAGTGATTCATTTATGGCCACTGCATATGGTATTAAGACATCTTGCAACAGATAATTCCATTTTCTCCACAATGGCAAAATATATACAGTAAACCCTTCATAAGCCGAACTACAGTAAGACCTCACTATAACAGACTAATTGGGGCTCAAGCCAGTCCGAAATATGCGATTTTCCGATAAAAGCAACATCCGGACTTACCCCTGCTAATCCAGACTTTTTCTGATATATCAGACATTAGTCCGGATTGCATCAGTGGTTTTCACCACCATTGCAGTATTGTACTGTGTTATACCTTCACTACATTAATCAAATGGTATAATAATACTGTACTGTGCACTGAAAAACGTGTCTTTTACTTGTCTTATTGTGGTGAACATAGCTGAAGTTGTCAGGCAGTCCGGACTGCTTTCTGGCTATATCGGACTTTTTCCGATATCTAGGAGTTTAGTCCGGTAGCTCCTCGAGTCTGATAAAAGCGAATTCCGGTCTATTGAAGTCCGTTATATTGAGATTATACTGTATATGGGGTTCTACCCTGGTTCGAATTACCGATTTTTCCATCTTACCGATTTTTCCATCTTACCGAATTTTCACCCCCCAAAATTGCTAAATTACCGAATTTTCACCCCCCCAAATTGCTAGGACAATACCTATTACTTGTCCTTTCAACACTAAATTAAAGAAGCATATATAAATAAATTAGTTATGACAAAAAACAATATAGTGCATTTAATATACATTTAACCCCTTCAGTGCTGGGTGTATTTTCATTTTGTTCTTGCTGCCACCCGACAATTTTAGTCGGTGTACGTTGGATCTGTGGAGAAGTGCATGGGGTTGGTACAGCCTTTGTTAGCCCCTTCAGTATGTGAGTCCAGTCCTGAATGCCATAAAATCGGCTGGAGAAAGCGTAAATAAAGTGGAAATAGACGTCACAGTACTGAAGTGGTTAATTGGTAGAAAATCATTCACAGAGGCAGTACAGACTGTCGGTAACATGTGTTGGAGATGGATTTTCACCCCCCCAAATTGCAATAACAATACTTATTACTTGTCTTCTTAACACTAAAGTAAAGGAGCATATACAGTGTATAAATTAATAAAGGAAGACAAAAAAGAAAGAATTCAGTGCACATAATTTGCCTTTTGTCAGAGGCAGAAGATTGTCAGAAGTTTGTTTTGTTTTGGAGACAGAGGTGGTGGAGGTGGTTTAACTCACACTTGAACGTAAATTCTAAAAAGTACCCAGTATTTATTTCACTCTATATTAAGAACTAAACTTAAATGTAATCACTATAATAGACTGCAGTGTAACACCTTTCGTTAGAAGCAGTAGATTCTTTGGCAGTTTGTTTTGTTTTGGAGACAGAGGTGGTGGAGGTGGTTGAGTTCATACTGTAACGTAAATTCTAAACAGTACCCAGTATTTATTTCACTCTATATTAAGAACTAAACTTAAATGTAATCACTGTAATAGACTGCAATGTAACACTTTCAGTAATAACAGTACTGAACTTTAATCATGATCACTACACTGTCACACGCACACATTTTTTTTTTTTTTAGCTTCATTCCTTTATGACTAGAGGTGCCAGTATCACTTCTTTTAAGCTATGAACCTTCCATGGCAAGGCAGAAGGCAAAAGGAGAGCACTGCTCAGCACTAAATGACAGTAAGAATGGCACAACTACCGCCTCCAAAAGCAAGCAGCAGACTGGCTCCACGTGTCCGCCTGGCGCCATTTCTCCCCCTACTTTTGCATTTCGGCCTACTTTCATACGTGGTCTCGGCCTGAGTTCGGCTAACTGAAGATTCCGGCTTCTAAAAGTTCGGCTTATGCAAGGTTTACTGTACTGTGCTAATTACATCTATCCATCCATCATCCAATCCTATGTTGCCCCACAGAGAAGCGCAGGAGCCCGGGTATAGGCAAAGTGGTCCTGACATTTAAGATGAGAGTGACCAGCCTCACTCATCCCTGAGTGGTATTACGTAAGCAATAAACCCCAACCACCCCTTGGATATAAAACTTCACCGGCTCAATCCAATTGGAGTGCCGTATTACCCACTAAACCACCAGGCGCCAAAATTTGGTTATGTGGTTACCACCCAGAATAGTAAATGGTTTCCTGGTGTACAAGAAACCATCTGGCTTGTCACTCAGTGTAGTCACCCATAAGCAGAAGGACGAGGAAAGAATGAAGGAAGCTAATTACAACCCCATATTAAACATACAGCCACAACCAAACCTTACCTGAGTAGAATGGGACTGACAAACTGCAGCACATCATGGCAAAACTTGAGAGCGGCACCAAAAACAAACTGAATGCCAAATGTTTTGGCCATTGTAGGCATGACTGAAACCTCTTTTGGTTTGGCTGGGGCTGTTCCCACAGCCACACCATTGCTGCTGTAGCTTGCCCACGCATTCTTCTCAGCTTTCCTGCAATAATAATAATAATAATAATAATAATAATAATAATAATAATAATCATAATCATAATTTTAGATTATTAGATAATAATAATAATTATAATAATTCATTCATTCATCATCCAATCCAATGTTGCCCCATCAGGAGCATAGGAGCCCAGGGCTAGGCAAGTTGGTCCTGAGATTTAAGATGAGAGTGACCAGCCTCACTCATCCCTGAGTGGCATTACATGAGCAATAAGCCCCAACCACCCCTCGGATATAAACCTTCACTGGCTCAATCCGACTGGAGCACCGTAATTACCCACTAAACCACCAGGAACCAAAATTTGGTTTTATGGTTACCACCTAGCACAGCAAATGGTTTCCTGGTGCACAGGAAACCATTTGGCTTGTCATTCAGTGTAGAGTCACCCACAGGCAGAAAGAAGAGGAGAGAAAAAAGGAAAGAAAGACAGAAGAGGGAGTGTAAAGTCATCCGCAGGCAGAAGGACGAGGAAAGAATGAAGGAAAGAAAGACAGAAGAGGATGGAAGGAAGAGAGGAAAGGGCAGACACTCAAGAGCAGCACTACATCGAGTGAGTGGATAGTGAATGTCCCCACCTACTACCAATAATAATAATAATCATCATCATCAATAATAATAATAATAATCCATGATTACTGTAATAACAATCATCCTGACTTCTTTTTTTTCAATTAAAGATAGGGGAAGGTAGGGTTCAGAAGGCAAGGAAAGAATATGCATGCATTCTTCTAAGCTCTCCAGCAAGAATTTATAAATTATAATGCACTCTCTTTCTTTCCTTCCTATAAAAAAAAAAAAAAATGCTTTGATGTCGCTCACTGTTCTCTGTCATCAGGCTGGCCTCCCTTCAACTGACCAACCACATTTATAAACCTTCCAATCTTATCCTTGGTCTGTACCAGTCGAGCAGGGCAGTGCTCCCAAGGTGGATGGAAAGCTGATGACAGGGAGAGCTGAAGCTCCCGTTTCATCAGCCTTCAGGACTTGTTCCTGACCATCCCCCTTTGCTGAACTTTTTCAGTGTCTCAGTAACACAGAGAGTAGTCCAGCATGCTCTCCAATACAAGTTTCTCTAACTGTCAACACAAAACTACATGCACACTACACACTACACTTCCTTTTCAAAATTTGTAAAAAAGAAAATGGCGCACAAAAGTCATGCCTCGGAGTCCCCAGGTGGGGGGACCATAAATGCCCCCACCATCCCCCCCTCTCCCGGTGATGACTCACAGAGCTGCCAAGAACCACTGTCTGACTCACTCCTTCTTCATTTCTGCAACATTCACGGTCTTTCCTCTAACTTTTGCTCCGTTGAACACCGCTCTTCTCCTCTAAACCTCACCTTCTCTTTCTCTCTGAGACTCAGCTGTCTGAGGCAACTGACAGCAAACCCTTTTCTGTATCCTCCTACTTTCTCTATTCTCATTTCAAAGCCAAAGGTGGCTGTTGCGTATATGTATGCAACAATCTATCTTGCTCTCGTGTTCCTGAACTTGATTCTTCTGAATTCTCTACTCTCTGGCTTCGGCTTTCCTGTCATTCTCTGACTAAAATATCTGTGCTGTTTACTTATCTCCTAATTCTACTGAAAATAAAAAATTCTTTCACTATTTTACTTCTACGATGGAACACATTCTATCCATTTCTCCTTTCTCTGAAATCTCCATTCTAGGAGATTTCAATGTTCACCACCACCTTTGGCTCTCCTCTCTTTTCACTGATCCACCTGGTGAACAAGCCTACATCTTTTCTATCCTTAATGACCTAGAGCAGCTTGTACAGCACCCTACCCGTATCCCTGACCACCTTGGAGAGAGCTCCAACATACTTGACCTTTTCCTAACAACTAATCCTTCTGCTTACACTGTTAATCTTTTCTCTCCGCTGGGCTCCTCCGATCATAACCTTATTACCTTAACCTGTCCTATCGCTCCAGTACAGCCTGTGGACCCTCCAAAGAAACGCCGCCTGTGGCAATTTGGAGCCGCAGATTGGGAGGCCCTCAGGCAGTACTTCTTTGATTTTCCTTGGAATGATTATTGCTTCCATGGCCGGGAGCCATCTGAGTGTGCCTTCGGGCATGGAAGCATACATTCCTTTCTCATATCCTCTGACTAATGCATGAAAGCCTTGGTTTAATCACACTTCTTCTAATGCTGTCCACAACAAGGAGAGGGCCTATAAGAGGTACTGGAGCCAACCCACCCCTGAATCACATCTTTTATATATTTCTGCCCGGAATCGTGCTAAGTCTGTTCTTCGCTCTGCTAAAAATAATTTCATCCGTGCTAAATGTTCTCAACTCTCCAACTCGAATTCTTCTCACTCCTTCTGGCACCTTGACAAAAACCTTTATATCAACTTTACCTCATCATCCTTCCCTCTCTTTTCTACTCTGATGGCTCTGTAGCTATTTCGTCTAATGATAAAGCAGATCTTTTCGCTCAGACTTTCTCCTCCAATTCCCCCTTAGACGATTCCAGTGCTATTCCTCCATCACTTACCCCCTCTGACTTCCTCTTGACTAACATTAAAATTTCTTCAGCTGATGTATTTTCTGCCAATACTGGCCTCAATACTAACAAGGAATATGGGCCTGATAGAGTCCCTCCTGTTGTCCTCAAAAACCGTGTTTCTGTGCTTATACCCTGCCTAGGTAAACTCTTTCGCCTTTGTCTATCAACTTGTACCTTTCCTTCTTGCTGGAAGTTTGCTCTCATTCAGCCAGTCCCAAAGAAGGGTGACCACTCTCAACCCTCTAACTATCGTCCAATTGCTTTAACATCCTGTGTCTCAAAAGTTTTCGAGTCAATCCTTAACAGAAAAATTTTAAAGCATCTTTCCTGTCACAACCTCCTTTCTGATCGTCAGTATGGGTTCCGTCAGGGACACTCCACTGGCGATCTTCTCACCTACCTTTCAGACTCTTGGTCATCCTCCTTTCGGAACTTTGGCGAAAGCTTTGCCATTGCACTTGACATCTCAAAGGCTATCGATCGAGTCTGGCATAAATCTTTAATTTCCAAACAGCCCCCCTACGGTTTCTATCCTTCTATCTGTGCCCTCATCTCTAGCTTCCTTTCTGGTCGTTCTATTGCCGCTGTTGTAGACGGCCATTGTTCCTCTCCTAGACCTATCAACAGTGGTGTTCCTCAGGACTCTGTCCTATCACCAACTCTCTTCCTTTTATTCATCAATGACCTTCTAAGCTGTACATCTAACCCTATCCACTCATATGCTGATGATTCCACCCTTCACCTTTCCATTCGGTTGCCGCAATGTCCATCTCAGCAGTTACTTCAACAAAAAAGGGATGAGGCTACGGCACACCCAATGTCTGACTTGGCTCGTATCTCTGATTGGGGTAAAAATAATCTTGTTATTTTTAATGCATCAAAAACTCAGTTCTTACACTTATCAACCCGACAAAATCTTCCTCAGCATTACCCAGTAATGTTCAATAATGAACAGTTATTTTCCTGCATCATCCTTGAACATGCTTGGGGTTTCATTCTCTCGGGATTTGTCTTGGAAAGAACATATTACATCTCTTGTGAAATCTGCTTCCAAGAGATTGGGTGTGCTAAGCCGATTCCGAACTTTCTTTACCCCTGCACAGTTGTTGACCTTGTACACGGGTTTTATACGCCTGTGTATGGAGTACAACTTTTATGTGTGGGGAGGCTCCCCACATGCAGCTCTTCTCAATAGGGTGGAGTCAAAGGCTTTTCGTCTCATTAACTCTCCTCCTCTTACTGATTCCCTTCAACCATTGTCTCTTCGCCGCACTGTTGCATCTTTATCTCTCTTCTATCGCTACTTCAACGGTCACTGTTCCTCTGAACTGTCTGCTTGCATCCCTCCACCTCTACGACGGGCACGTAGTACCCATCTAGCAACAAACTCTCATCCCTTTTCTGTCCAACTCTCTCCCAGTCCTTCATTTATGCAACTGGTCAACTCTGGAACTGTCTTCCTCTGTCTGTATTTCCTACTTCCTATGATCTCCAATCTTTCAAACGCAGTGTGTCCAGGCATCTCGAAATGAATGGATCTTGAATTTGGCTCTCTTTTGTACTGTTTTTGCTTTTTCTTGGAAGGAACAGTACGCAGGCCTGTGGCCTTTGGTTCCTTCTTCCTTGCATTTATTGAAAAAAAAAAGAAAGAAAGAAAAAAAAGCTCACATATACTCTCCCTGTCAATCCCTCACTGTCTATTCTCTCCGCACAGCCAGACCATTTCAGGGCACTTCTAACACTTACCAGCATATCCACATCAACACAAATAGGCAGCCAGACAGACAGATAAATACTGCCGACAGGCAGACTGACAACGGCAAACATATATGGGTAAGTAGATACATATTGACATACATACAGAATGACAGACAGATAGATGGACATGAAGAAATATAGGTTGAAAGGTAGGCAAGTAGGTAGGTACTGTAGAGGTTTAGACAGGCTGTTAAAAAAAGAAAGAAAGAAAGAAAAAAGTACTTCTGTGCCTTGCTGGTAGCCTTCTTCCAATGCTTATTCCACAGGGTAACAATGGTACTGGCAGCATTCTCATAGGTAAGGTTCCACATGCTGGCCTGGGTGAGGGGTCGCCGGTACCCTCGCCACACCAGAGGATCCAGCCATGCAAATGTCAGCTGGCTAAGGAATGATGCACTGAGCTCGGGATTTGGAATCTGAAGAAGAAGGATAGGTATAATTGGTTTGTTTTTGCTCAATGGAACTAGGTTACTAACATGCTGGCTAGGGCAAGGGGCTACCAATATCCTTGTCACACCAGAGGATCCAGGTAAAATGTCAACTGGCTTAGGTACAATGCATTTAGCTTGGAATTTAGATCCTGTGGGAAAAGAAGTACAGTACAGGTATTGTTCAACTGTTTTTGCCTGATGGTACTGGGCCCTACCACAACCTGCATATTAAGTCATGGTTCAGGAAAAGGTTAGCTGGCCTGGAGGCAATGCACTTAACTTCAGATTTGGATACTATGGGAGAAAACGGACTGGTAATGTTAGTTTCCATTCACATGATGGAAATGGGTCACCAAAGCTGTGGTTGCGTGAAATTTTTCTTAGTTATAAGATAGAAGCATGTGACAAAAAACATGAACATATCTGTAACACATTTGTTCACTTTTGTGAAAGATCTCTAACCCCTTTTTAATTCTGAATAACAAAAAGAGTGGCCCATTCAACTAGACAGTTTCAAATTTTATTTATATATTTTCTTCTGGCTCTCTGGACCATACCACAATCCAACTTTGGTTGGGAAAAGATCTGGATGATGATGAAAAAGCATGATTACAGAAACATGACTGTAAGCTGGCTCAGGAGGGATGTGTATAGCTCTGGATATGGCTTTTATGGATTCTAAGGGAGAAAGAATGTAATTAGTTTCTACTTTTATCTGTCCACTAACAAAGATACCCAATGTTGCCCAAGTAAAACCCTATGATCACACATACTAAAATTGCCTAGGACCCTGGATGGCCACTCCCCCTGAAGGAAAAGACCTCTGGGGTCCCATTTAACCCACTGAACCCATGTTCCTTCTTGGGTCCATTTTATCCACTGAACCCACATTCCTCTTTGGACCCATTTCCGTTTCGTTTCGTTTCGTTTTTGAAGGCTCTAACATCCTTGCATGTGTTGGCCTTGGTCACCTAATGGCGGCTCTCCATGCTGCTCGATCTTTAGCAGCCTCCTTGTTCAGTCCCTTAACCCTTAAGTCACGCTTAATGACCTCGTCCCATGTCTTTCTCGGCCTACCCCCTCCCAACCCCTCCCCCAATATTAACACTTCTCACCCTCTGTACCCAATTATCATCCCCCATACTCTCCACATGTCCAAACCACCTCAGCCTACCTCTCCCCATCACAACACCAATACACTCCAGTCCCATCCTACCTCTCAACTCTTCCATCATAACCCCCCCCCCCAGGCCTTGCAAACAGGGAAGCACTGCACATCCACCTAATCATTGTCATTTCTGTATGTTTAAACCTGCGAATATGCTCTTCCTTTACTGCCCAGGTCTCACTACCATACAGCATCACACTCCTAACACATGCTGCAAACAAAGACCCCTTAACACGTAAGAAGAGTCCTCTCAATGTCAGGAGAGGCAACAGCTCCCTGAACTTCTTCCAACCACTTCTCGCCCTAGCAACCGAGCTAACTCCAGCCCCACCTCTGGCACATATGTCACCCAAATAACAAAACTCCTCCACACACTCAAGACTCTCACTAGCAAGTTCAACCCTCTCACGCCTAACAATCTCCACCTGCTCTCCCCAACACGCCGCACACATGAAATCAGCATTATCTTGCAGTCTACCTCTAATACCACTACATCTCTTGTACACCCATTTATCACAAACACTACACAAGATGGAATTACTTCCCACACCCTTGTGGCAAACTGCACTTGGCCACTCTTCCTCTCCTCTGATTGCACCACCACCAACCCTAGATATCATCACTTTTGTTTTATCTGCATTTACCCTTAAGCCCTTGTGCCCCATACCATCTCTCCACTTCTTAAATCTTTCCTCCGTCTCCTTTTTATTCTCTGCAATCAACACCAAATCATCAGCATACAACATCTCCCATGGGAGTCCATCTCTGAAGTCACATGAGAGGGCTTCAAGCACCATGATAAACAACAAGGGACTCAAAACTGACCCCTGATGCACACCAACATTCACAGAAAACTCATCACTCAAAGCTCCATTCACTCTTACCTGAGTGCGAGCACCCACGTACATGGCCATAACCACCCTAACCAGCCACTCTTCCAACCCTAGCTTTCTCATTGCCCACTTCACCACCTCTCTAGGGACTCTGTCAAAGGCCTTTTCCAAATCAACAAAAACAAAATACAATTCCCTTTTCTTGCCAATATATTTTTCCTGAAGCTGTCGAACAATGAATATGGCATCAGTGGTCCCCCTGCCTGGCATAAACCCAAACTGCATCTCATTGATATTCACTCTTTCTCTAATCATACCTTCTAGAACTCTCTCCATTACTTTCATTATCTGATCTAAGAGCTTTATACCTCTGTAATTTCCTCTTTCCAGGGCATCACCCTTCCCTTTGTACACATTTACAATTACACTCTTCAGCCAATCACCTGGGACAACACACTCATATATAATCATGTTTATCAGGTCAGTGACTAACCTCACCCCAGTATCTCCAGAGGCCTTCAACATTTCGGCAGTCAACCCAGACACACCGGCCGCCTTCCCCACCTGCATCCTGCCTGTTGCCTGACTCACAGTAGCAGCGTCAATCAAAGGCCAAGGGCCAAACACTGGATCTGCTGGCTCCAAACCTTCCCTATCCCAATCAAACTCCTCATTCAACAACCGGCTATAATGCTATCTCCATGCATCTTTAATATCTCCACTGTTCACCACTACCCTTCATCATTCTTCACACACTGCTCACCTACAATGTCCCAATTATCCCTCTTCACCTGATTTGCCACCCTAAAAATCATATTTTTCCTTTCTCCATGATTTAGATTATCAAGTAAAAGTCTCTGTGACTCAGACTTCACCCTATATACCTCAAGTCTTGCCCTACGCTTGGCAGCCAAGTACTCCTCCCTGTTACCACCCTTCTTCCATTCCCGGAAAAGCCTTCTTTTCTCCTTAACTGCGGCTTCTACACCCTCATCCCACAACTAAGTTACTTTATGTCTTGGTGGGCCTCTTGTCCAACCGTATATTGCATCGGTAACTCTCAAGAGGTTGTTCTTAAGGGCTCTATACTGTTCATTAACGCCTCTATCTACGGCTTCCTGTTCAGCCACCACTCTCCTCATCTCACTATAAAAGGGATTCCTTACTGATTGGTTTCCCAGCTTCCATATTTTCCTCCTAGTTACATATGTCCTCCTTCTCATCACTCGTTCCTTAAGCACCAAGTCACAAATCAACAGTTTATGCTGCTGCACACACTCCTCGCTTCCTATAACTTCAACATCCCTCAGTAACCTCCTATCAACCCTCCTGACCTGAAAATAATATATCTGACTACTATTTCCCCCTGACTCGTACGTAATCAACCGACTCATTCTTTTTCTAAAATGTGTGTTGCACACAATCATGGCCATAGCCTCCCTAAACTCGAGTATTCTTTCCCCTTCTGCATTCCTCACATCATATGCACATCCTCCATGGACTCCTTCATAACCATGAGCTGCTTCACCCACATGACCATTTAAATCCCCTCCCAGAACAACTACCTCATCATCGCCCATACCACTTACTACACGTATTAAATCATCCCAAAATCTATCCTTCTCTGCATCATCCAATCCTACCTGTGGAGCATATGCCGATATAACTGAACTCATTTTCCTACCAATCAAAATTTTCACTACTAATATCCTATCACTTACTCTCATAACATTCATAACATATTCCACCCATTTCTCCACAACCAACACACCCACACCGTCAGTTTCCCCCTGACAAAACAACTTATAGTAGCAATCCTTCCCAACAATCTTTCTGGCCGATCCACCCCTGTACCGGACTTCCTGCAAACATGCCACATCCATCCACCTCCTACTGAATGCCTCAACGACTTCTCCTGCTCTTCCACTCAAACGTCCCACATTCCACGAACCCACCCCAAACCCCCTGGGCGATTTACTGTCCTCAGGCTTGCTTTGATGCTCATAAGATAAAGGGAGGAGTAAACATTCCAAAGGCCCGACCCATTGCACAGTCCTAGGTCCAGGCAATGGATCTGGGACCCCTTGCCCACCACCTTACCAGTGGCTGTGGTAGTGGCCTCGGGGCACCCTGCCAGGACAGCTGCAGGGACACTCTCCAAGCGCCCCTTGGTACTGCAACTGCCCTGCCATTATACACCCACTGATAGGGTAGCCTCCTGGGGCGCTACTCCCAGGTTCGGGTTCCTCTCTACTGAGCGGAAGTGGCAGCCTGGGAACCGCAATGCCCTGTACCCTCTAGCACAGGTTCGAGCCCCATCTCGCCCCGGACCCATGATCTATGCCGGCGGAGCCCCCGTCACGCCTCCCCCCAAAAGTCCACCATTAGGTGTCTCAGTTACACAGAGAGTAGACCAGCATGCTCTCCAATACAAGTTTCTCTAACTGTCAACACCAAATTACATACACGCTACACACTACACTTCTTTTTCAAAATTTAGCAAAATGGCGCACAAAAATCTTGCCTCGGAGTCCCCAGGGGGGGGGGACCATAAATGCCCCCACCATTCGCCCCTCTCCCGGCGAAGGCTCAAAGAGCTGCCTGGAACCACCGTCTGACTCACTCCTTCTTCATTTCTGTAACATTCGCGGCCTTTCCTCTAACTTTCACGCTGTCGAACACCGCCTCTTCTCCTCTAAACCTCACCTTCTCTTTCTCGCTGAGACTCAGCTGTCTGAGGCAACTGACAGCAAGCCCTTTTCTGTATCCTCCTACTTTCTCTATTCTCGTTTCAAAGCCAAAGGTGGCTGTTGCGTATATGTACGCAACGATCTATCTTGCTCTCGTGTTCCTGAACTTGATTCTTCTGAATTCTCTGCTCTCTGGCTTCGGCTTTCCTGTCATTCTCCGACTAAATATATCTGTGCTGTTTACTTATCTCCTAATTCTACTGACTATCAAAAATTCTTTGACAATGTTACTTCTACAATGGAGCACATTCTGTCCATTCCTCCATTCTCTGAAATCTCCATTCTAGGAGATTTCAATGTTCACCACCACCTTTGGCTCTCCTCTCCTTCCACTGATCAACCTGGTGAACAAGCCTACATCTTTTCTATCCTTAATGACCTAGAGCAGCTTGTACAGCACCCTACCCGTATCCCTGACCGCTTTGGAGAGAGTTCCAACATACTTGACCTTTTCCTAACAACTAATCCTTCTGCTTACACTGTTCATCTTTTCTCTCCGTTGGGCTCCTCCGATCACAATCTTATTACCTTAACATGTCCAATCGCTCCAGTACGGCCTGTGGACCCTCCAAAGAAACGCCACCTGTGGCACTTTGGAGCTGCAGATTGGGAGGCCCTCAGGCAGTACTTCTTTGATTTTCCATGGAATGATTATTGCTTCCATGGCCGGGAGCCATCTGAGTGTGCCTTGCGCGTTACGGAGGTTATTCTCTCAGGCATGGAAGCATACATTCCTTTCTCATATCCTCTGACTAATGCAAGAAAGCCTTGGTTTAATCACGCTTGTTCTAATGCTGTCCGCAACAAGGAGAGGGCCTATAAGAGGTACCGGAGCCAACCCACCCCTGAATCACACCTTTTATATATTTCTGCCCGGAATCGTGCTAAGTCTGTTCTTCGCTCTGCTAAAAACAATTTTATCCGTGCTAAATGTTCCCAACTCTCCAACTCGAACTCTTCTCGCTCCTTCTGGCACCTTGCCAAAAACCTTTCTAACAACTTTACCTCATCATCCTTCCCTCCTCTTTTCTACTCTGATGGCTCTGTAGCTATTTCTTCTACTGATAAAGCAGATCTCTTTGCTCAGACTTTCTCCTCCAATTCCACCTTAGACGATTCCGGTGCTATTCCTCCATCACTTCCCCCCTCTGACTTCCTATTGTCTGACATTAAAATTTCTTCAGCTGATGTGTTCTCTGCCATTACTGGCCTCAATACTAAAAAGGCATACGGTCCTGATGGAGTCCCTCCTGTTGTCCTCAAAAACTGTGCTTCTGTGCTTACACCCTGCCTAGGTAAACTCTTTCGCCTTTGTCTCTCAACTTGTACCTTTCCTTCTTGCTGGAAGTTTGCTCTCATTCAGCCAGTCCCAAAGAAGGGTGACCATTCCCAACCCTCTAACTCTCGTCCAATTGCTTTAACATCCTGTGTATCAAAAGTTTTCGAATCAGTTCTTAACAGAAAAATTTTAAAGCACCTTTCCTGTCACAACCTTCTTTCTGATCGTCAGTATGGGTTCCGTCAGGGACGCTCCACTGGCGATCTTCTCACCTACCTTTCAGACTCCTGGTCATCCTCCTTTCGGGACTTTGGCGAAAGCTTTGCCATTGCACTTGACATCTCAAAGGCTTTCGATCGAGTCTGGCATAAATCTTTGATTTCCAAACTGCCCTCTTACGGTTTCTATCCTTCTATCTGTGCCTTCATCTCTAGCTTCCTTTCTGGTCGTTCTATAGCTGCTGTTGTAGACGGCCATCGTTCTTCTCCTAGACCTATCAACAGTGGTGTTCCTCAGGG
>JAGKTI010015795.1:8510-20125 GCA_018397915.1 Birgus latro
TACCTGAAGTAACGCAACGATAAGATGGCATATAAAAAGTAGGTAATGAGGGGGAGCATGAGTAAAAGTAACAAAACCAAGCAGCGAACAATACAATCGTAAGATAAAAGCGGGTGATAAAAGCAACGTATCTGGGGGAACAAATAACGGGTGCAGCGTTCGTTCGTTCGTTTGTAGTGTTCCTCCACCTATAGCGGAGGCCGAGCCTTACATTAGCCCGGTCAGTGGTGTTGGCCTGATTAACGGTGGTCCAATGGAAACTGCTTAGAGAGATTATTGTATAGTTCCAGGTTTTGACTTAGTCGAATATTCTTCAGTGTGGTTTTAACTAATTCGTCCATGTTGGTCATCACATATTCGTTGATGTCGTCAGCGGTAACGGTAGGCTTTTCTTGTGCTGGTGTTGAGCTTGTGATGTTGATCTGAGAGGAGTCTTGGTTGGAGGCTTTGCGTTTCCTCTGCGTTCTCCTGGGTGTTGGTGGAGAAGCACAAGCCGCTGGGGTGGTTTGCACGGCTGGCTGGTCGGCAGCAGAGGGTGGAGAAGAGAGAGGAGGAGCGCTTTCGTTGTTGTCAGTGTCCATGGTTGGAGCTGGGATGTCCTCGGTCTCAGGCTGAGCTACTGAGGTGGTGGTAGAGGAGGCAGTCGTCCTGTGTACTGGAGCGTCTAGCTGCAGCCTTTTTCGCGGTGTTGTGCTGGGTTGGGGGGGTGCAGCGTAGCAACAGCACCTGGCAACAGCAACACCGTCACCGCCATCACGAAGAGAAATTTAAATCTCTCCTGCTGACTCAGTGTACAGCCATAAAGAGGTGAAAGTTGCCGGAGCGGAAAAAAATCAGCTCGTCACTTTTCGTGGACCATTCCTTGAGAGAGAGAGAGAGAGAGAGAGAGAGAGAGAGAGAGAGAGAAAGTCGCACTGGCACTTTCCCTGACACACTCCTTCGGCTCGGCGTTGGGGTCGTGCTCAAGCCTGACTGGAAAGGTTACTACGTCGCACTGAAGCTCACATAACATTCAGCATCACGCAATAGTAGTAAATTATACATACGTTGCTACGCTGGGCGCCGTACCGTAACCCAGAATATGCTCTGGAACTTGTTTGTGGTTATATGTTTATTTATTTATTTATTTGACTTTGAATATGCAGTGGTAGAGAAATGGCGTGGATGTACTTTATTTTGTAATATCATAACTCACTGATTTGGCGAAACTGGGCCTGAATGAGGCTTGTTATTTGTTTCGGTACGTCTGGTATTTCTGAATGACAACAAATTCAGGCTGGTGCTGTGAAACATGATAAAAATTAGGTAAAGTAAGAAGACGTGCAGTACAGTATTTCAGATACTTTTGTCCTGAGTAAGAATCAAAGCTGATAGGAACATGAAACTTAGACAACAGTTTATTATTGTACACAGTAAACCAACCTTATGCCCATTTCTTTGCATAAAAAGAGCTTAACAGTAAAACATCCAAAGTAATTCAGTACCACAACTCTAATTTACTTCAAGAATTACAGGTGGAATAGGTATTGCATTTTTGGTGTAAGTACTAAAGAAATGAGTGGATATTAGTTTCTGAGAATATGTTCAGAGAAGGTAAAAAATGCTTCACAATTTAGGAACCTTCCTAATGAGGACAAATTAAGACTGTTACATTCAGAGAGTGCAACACCCAGTGCCCATCAGCTGGTCTCATGGCTAAAAATTTAACTTTGCCCTGTGACCTTGACTTTAGACAGATTATTTTCTAAGTATTTCATCCTTGCCTGATCTTCAACATTTCCACCAAGTTTGGTCCAAATCTGATCAAGACTGTTTAAGCTGATCGTGCCCAGCGACTTGTACTTTTGAGCTGGTTTCTCAGAATTTAATCTAATCTGATTTTTGATTGACCATCAGCCCTTACACATAGTCTGAATTAGATCAATTCAGAACTGTTTGAGTTATGCAGTTGAACCTTTTACCTTGACCAATGACCTTCATATTTGGCTGATTGTTCTCAAAGTCGATTAACTTCATCCTTGCCCTACTCTCAAACTTTCCATCAAATTAAATGTAAATCAGATCAACTATTGAACTGACCCTCACACCTGACCTAGTCTTTCAACCTACTGTTCTTAAAAAAAAAAAAAAAAAGGAATAAATAAAAAAAGAAAAGCCATGAATGATCTTTAACCCTTCCACCAAGTTTGTCCAGCTCGAATACAAATTTTGGGCTATTTTCTTTACGCACAGGCACTAAGATTTTTTTTTTTTTTTAATGCAGTGTTATCGTGCGCGCAGGTGTAAAAATGAAATTTACCATACACTGAAAATATGTAACAGAGATATTAGACTGATAGATGCTTTACATAAAGGAGAAATTAGTGAAGTATAATGAGCAGACAGGAAAGTGTTCAAGTGGACTGGTTATAATATCATGTTCCAGCTAAAACCAGGCGAATTTATAACTGACAATGAGTATAGGAACCTGTTTCAATTAATATTGTTATGAAGGGGTGTTCGAGAATCTTCCTGGTGTTTCGGTAGGCTGGTATCGGTACGAGTCAGAGTTGCCAGTTTGCTTGCTGTTTGAGCGTAGTTATTTCGTAGTTTATGTATTAATTTTTGTTTTTTTCTCTATAATGTTTTATTTACGTGATTGTTCGTTAAATTACGTAATTTAATTCGTTTGGTAAATGATTTAGTGTTATGTAATGTAAGAAGACTGGTATGTTTGATGTCTCTTAATTGGTAACTGTGTTGCTAGGGGTGGGTTAGGACCAGCACATACCAAAACTGTGGAGAAATAGTTCATTCTCGAACAATGCAAGTTTATATAAGGATGAGGGATGAGAGTGTAGAAGGTTAAGGATTAGTTGGGCCTCAGTCAGTTTGAAGTTTAGTTGGGTGTCGGTGCAGTGTCAGTGAAGTTTGTATAATTCGGTACTTGTGAAAGCAGTGTTGTTAGGCATTAAGTGTAACTGCAGTTCGTATAGCTCCAGTGCTTGTGTGAATAGTGAAGTGAAGTTGGAAAGCATTTAAGTGGAATTATTTGGATAATAAAGACAGTTAACTTTAAGAAGCCAGTGTTTATCTTCGCCTCAGCTGATCTTGTGTGCTGTACACCTAAAGGCAGACCATAGGAAGAACAACTCACTGGACAAAGTCATTCCTATACTGCTCTACTGCTGTTGGAGCCTGTGGCAGTGTGGGGATGTTGGGACACAACACTGGTGTCAGGAGTGGGATAATTTCAGGGCTGCAGTGAGTCTACCTTCGACATGGAAGCAGGAGGTGTGCAAACAAGGTCTCGAGCCGGGCAGGAGGAGGAGGAAATTTCCCTGGTGACGATTGTAAAGCTAATGCAAGCACAATGTGAAGAACAGAATGAAGGACAGAAAAAACTCCAGGCTCAATTGCAGGCACAAACGAAAGAGCTCAGGAACGAAATCAAGGCACAGAATGAACAACTAGAGGCACAACGTGAAGAACAGAAAGAGCTCAGGAAGAAAATGAAAGAACAATTACAGGCACACAACGAAGAACAGGAACGACGACATGAACAGCTTCACGAGGCATTACAAGAGCAACAGAGGGAAGTACAACTGAGGGTGCAAGGACAGCTAGATGCATTCATGGGGAAAATGAAGGAAGAACAGGAACAATTGAAGAGGAGGTATACGCTGAGCTACGGCAACAGAAGTATGAGGTGAGCAATGGTGTGACAGTGCAAACAGCATGTAGACGGCCAGTTGAAGACAATTAGTGAGGAAATAGTGACAGAGTGCAGATAGCATGTTGGTAGTCAGTTGAAGCATGTAGAACCATGTGAAGATAATTAGTGAGAAAATGGAGGCTGTAGAGAAATATTGCACTGCTGAACCTTAGGTTAGTGTACAGGGAGGATATGAAAGGAATGGACAGTGTATGGGGAATCTTGACAGATCCCAGGCATCTAAAGGTAGCATTACAGGGTTGAATAATCAGAAAGTTCAGCATGTAGAAGTTTTAAGTCCTGGCCTTAATTATGATGCCCCAGTTTTTAGACCCCAAACCAGTGAAGTGCATGGCTATAATGGGGGTCCAATTAAAAAGAAGCCTCAGGAATTTGATGGTAGAGTATCTTGAGAGGCTTACCGTGCACAGTTCGAGTTACTTGCGGATCAGAATGGCTGGGATGATGAGCAGAAGGCAGTGCAGCTTGCTACTAGCCTTAAGGGTGCCACAGTGGAAATTCTGGGCCAGATGTCAGTGATGGAGGGGAACAGTTATCAGTCCCTAGTAGAAGTGCTGAGCGCAGATATGGAACCATGTACCAAACTGAGGTTTACAGAGCAAGATTCCGAGCCGTGTACAGACTCAGGGAGAACCCCTACAGCAGCTTGTTCATGACCTGGAGAGTATGGCATATAAGGCGTACCCAGGAGCAGCACCTAACCTGTTGGGTATTCTACTGAGGGACCAGTTCATCGATGCTCTTGACAGTGCAGAGTTGAAAGTGCAGGTGAAGCAGGCACAACCCAGAAGCATGCAAGACGCACTTGCCAGGGCTCTAGAGTTTGAGTCCTATGTCAGGTCTAGTACGTCCACTTTTCAGACAGGTCATAGTGCAGGATTCAAGGCAAGAAAGGGGCAGGTATGTGAAATGGAAAAATTTGAGGGAAGTTGCTGGTACTGTGGGAAGCCAGGACACCAAAAAGAGGACTGTTACAAGTGGAAGAGGGAACAGGTGAAGACCAGTAGAGGCTGCTGGTTCTGCGGGAAGCCGGGGCACGAGAAGGAGGATTGTCACAAATGGAAGAAGGAGCAAGAACAGAGTAGTGCAAGGAAATCTTCAGTTGTAACATGAGCATGTTGGACATGTAGTGAGGTGGGACACTTCAGTTCTGAGTGTCTGAAGAAGAAAAAGGAAGATCATAGTAAGAAATGCAACCGTTCTACAGTGACAGGGCCAACATCAGATGAAGCAGACCTGAAGAGGATGCAATTGGAGGATGCAGACTTACAGCCAGTGCTAGAGTGGCTGCAGCGGAGTACAGTGCAACCATCTTGGGAAGAAGTTTCCAGGTTGAGTCCCGCAACCAAGAGTTATTGGAGTCAGTGGGACCTTCTTCATTTGAATAATGGACTACTGGAGCGTCAGTGGGAGACACCCGATGGCCTCAGCAAGTATTGGCAGCTGGTGGTTCCAAAGAAGATGAGGTCAGAGATCTTGGATGAGTCCCGCAACCTGATCACCAGTGGGCACCTGGGAGTGAAGAAAACTCTAAGCCAGCTGTGACAGAGGTTCTACTGGATTGGCATGTGTCAGGATGTTGAAGAGTGGTGTCGGGCCTGCGATGTGTGCGTGCCAAAAAGGGACCCAAGAAACGTGGGTGCGGCCCTCTTCAGCTGTACCAAGTGGGTGCACCGATGGAAAGAGTTGCAGTGGACATTGTTGGACCTTTGCCACTCACGGAAAGAGGAAACCGATATATATGTGTCGCGATGGACTACTTCACAAAGTGGCCAGAAGCCTATGCCATCCCCGATCAAGAGGCTGCGACAGTTGCTCAGATGTTGGTTGACCAGTTCTGTCGTTTTGGGATGCCACAAGAGCTACATTCAGACCAGAGTAGAAACTTTGAGTCTGCTGTGTTCCATGAGTGCTGCCAGTTATTGGGGATCAGGAAGACCAGGACGACCCCACTAAGACCACAGTCAGATGGGATGGTGGAGAAATTCAACTGGACCCTAGGACAAGAACTGGCCAAGTACTGCGTAGATGGACAAACAGAATGGGACCAGAAATTACCTACATTACTGGTGGCATAACGTTCTGCATCCCACGAGTCTACTGGCTACACCCCTGCAAAACTGATGTTGGGCCACGAGTTACGTTTACCCGTTGACTTGTTAATGGGAAGACCACCTGGTGAAAAGCTGCCTACAGACACCACCGGCTATCTGAAGCACCTTCAAGGAAGGCTGGCTGAGGTACATTGTCAAGTGCGAGGAGCCCTCAAGTTTTCAGGAGAGGTGATGAAGTGCAAGTATGATACCAAGGCAAGTGAAGTGAGCTTCAGGGATGGCGATCAAGTTTGGTTATACAATCCTCAGCGAAAGAAGGGACAGTCACCGAAGCTACAGAGCCCATGGGACGGGCCTTACACTGTGTTGGACCGTCTGTCAGATGTAACTTATCGGATTCGGGGAGGCAGGAATTCTCGCCCAAAGGTGGTACACGTGAATCGTCTGTGGCAGTACCATGGGCCAGGACAAGACAGCTGGGGCATCTCTGAGGGACCATGCTCTCCCGCAGCCGAAGATGTTGAGGAGGACCAAGGAGCTGAAGTGCAAGAGGATGGTGACAGTTTCCCGAGGGAAGAAGCGAATCAGGAAGAGGACCAAGACCTTCCAGGAGGAGTGGGCTATGTGGAGGAGCAAGGACGTCATCGGAAGTGGCACAGAAGAAGACGTGATAAGTTGAATTATTATTTTGTGTATAGTTAGATGTTTCATTAGGATTAATTATATTTGTATATTTTGTGCAGTTTGTCAGGACGACAAAGAACTAGGGAGGGGGTAGTGTTACGAAGGGGGATTTGCCAGTTAGGTGTTCGAGAATCTTCCTGGTGTTTCAGTAGGCTGGTATCGGTACGAGTCAGAGTTGCCAGTTTGCTTGCTGTTTGAGCGTAGTTATTTCGTAAGTTATGCATTAATTTTTGTTTTTTTCCTCTATAATGTTTTATTTACGTGATTGTTCGTTAAATTACGTAATTTAATTCGTTTGGTAAATGATTTTGAGTGTTATGTAATGTAAGAAGACTCTGGCATGTTTGATGTCTCTTATTTGGTAACTGTGTTGCTAGGGGCAGGTTAGGACCAGCACATACCAGAACTGTTGAGAAATAGTTCATTCTCGAACAATGCAAGTTTATATAAGGATGAGGGATGAGAGTGTAGCAGGTTAAGGATTAGTTGGGCCTCAGTCATTTGAGTGAAGTTTAGTTGGGTGTCGGTGCAGTGTCAGTGAAGTTTGTATATTTCGGTACTTGTGAAAGCAGTGTTGTTAGGCAGTAAGTGTAACTGCAGTTCGTAAAGTTCATATAGTTTCAGTGCTTGTGTGAATAGTGAAGTGAAGTTGGATAGCATTAAGTGGAATTATTTGGATAATAAAGACAGTCAACTTTAAGAAGCCAGTGTTTATCTTCGCTTCAGCTGATCTTGTGTGCTGTACACCTAAAGGCAGACCATAGAAAGAACAACTCACTGGACAAAGTCCTTCCTATACTGCTACACTCCTGTTGGAGCCTGTGGCAGTGTGGGGACGTTGGGACGCAACAGTATGATAAAGTTGCAAACCCTTCTTCCACCACAAGCCACCCACTTTTACAAACTCACTCACTCTATTTCCCTTACACTTCTTCCTGGTCTGCCTCCTCTTCCAGCCATCTCTCTTTCTCTCTCTCTCGCTCTCTCTTATTCTTTCACACTTTACCCTTACATCCTCTTGTTATCCTACACTGTCCTTCCTCTTCCAGCCATGAGTAAGGATAAGTATATGTTCTCTCTCTCTCTCTCTCTCTCTCTCTCTCTCTCTCTCTCTCTCTCTACTGGGCAGAGAGATAATCATGGTACAGATTTTTTTTTTTTTTTTTTACAATATCGTCTTCAGCAGGTGACGGCCCCTTTATATTATTTTTGCTAACGCCCAACGATGTTATTAACTTTAGGAGATACCCTACTTAGTGAAAAAAAAAAAAATGTGACTTGTAAATCGCGCAAGACACATTCGATCTAGATGTGTGTGTGTAGGTGGGTGGGTGTGTGTGGAAGGAAAATATCTGTTTTCTGCATTTATCAGTAGTCCAATGCTGCATTCTGTGAGTCTCTGACCTTGATAAAAGGACCCTCAAGGATTTTCTGCCTTGTACTCATCGGACGCTTCAGTGCAATGAAGTAATTTTGTTTTTAATTCTTGCTGCTTCAAGACGATATCAGCGAGGAAAAAATACAAAACAGTGAAGAGATTAGGAAGTCATCCTGAACTCCCCCAGTTCTATATAAATCGCCTGCCAGCAACAAGAACAATGTAGGTCATCGTAGTGGAGAGGTTGTCGTCGTCTTTACCCACTTCACTCCACCCTCACTCATATCACAATCTCCTGAGAACGTCTCTTATGTTTTATTCTTGCTGTTTACGCGGTAGAGGAGTTACATTAGCCTTTATTGTCCTCTTCAGTACCAGAGATCTTCCCATGGTTGAATAAAATCGTTTGGGGGTAAGAAGACGTAAAATTCAGCGCAAGGTCGTAAAGGGAATAATACTCACCCACTCTTATCTCTCCACCTAGTTCTCATGTTCCTGTTTCTCGGGTTTCCTCTTCTCCTTCCAATCACCCCCATCTTAAACACTCCTTTTATTCCAGCTTAACCCTTCCAATATGGTGACGTCTTTTCTGTTATATGTTTGTTAATACCAAGCAATTTTATTCTGTTTTGGAGAGATTTTTCAAACTTGCAGATGTAGATGCAGTGAGTCCTCGTTATGAGTTAACTTTTACGTCCTATTCCTTTCTTTTTTATTAATTCCACAATAAATTACAAAAAGTTGGCCTATTAAGGATCGTCTGCTACGTATACAGCTGACAGCATTAAGGAAAAAAAACCGTTAAAATAGTTGGCCTATTAAAGTTTGTTCGCTTCTCATGCAGCTGACTTATCCTATCTCCACAATTATCAGGGCCAGCTGTGCGGGAAAAAGTTAGAGTATGATGAGAGACGCCCCTGCAACATGATGGGAACCTTATAGGTGTTATTCCATGTATTAGCCTTTGAATTAGGCTAATTTCTCTCTCTCTCTCTCTCTCTCTCTCTCTCTTTCTCCCTCTCTCTCTCTCTCTCTTTCTCTTTTTTTGTTTTTTTTTTTGTTTTTTTTTTTTTCACCCACATTTTTGTTCACAANTATCAGGGCCAGCTGTGCGGGAAAAAGTTAGAGTATGATGAGAGACGCCCCTGCAACATGATGGGAACCTTATAGGTGTTATTCCATGTATTAGCCTTTGAATTAGGCTAATTTCTCTCTCTCTCTCTCTCTCTCTCTCTCTCTCTCTCGTTTTTGAGGTCTGTCTGTGGACTTGTGTTTACCACACTGAAATGTCAGTGCAAGGAAAGGCCCAGAGCACTTCGTGCAGCAACAAGCTTTCACCCGAGGTATGCTGCAAATATTAGAATATTTAGAACTAGCAGTGGTACTCAGCGTTGCCGGGCCAAAAAGGCGAACATTTTAATCCTATTTGTTCTAGTTCAATCTTTTCCTCTACTCTAGAAAGACCATGTACCTCTCATGCTTTTGAAGAGAGATTATAAGATGTCCAGGAACTTTCTACATCATCTTTCGCAGACTAACGCACATTATTTGTGCGCACTTGTTTTCTGTTACCGATGACTTCAAATGACCTCCGACCGGTGACCTCAAATGACCCCGGAGGTCAACCTCATATAGCCTATGTCCAAATTGGAGGTCATGTGAGTCTCCATGCCAAAAATTGGGCTGCTGGGCCCAGTCGTTCGAGCGCGTATTACCGGTGACCTCAAATGACCACCGACCGGGGGCCTCAGATGACCTCGGAGGTCAACCTCACATAGCCTATATCCGAAATGGAAGTCATGTGAGTCTCCATGCTAAAAATTGGGCTGCAGGGTTTACCCAGCGTTTCCTGGGCCAAAAAGGCGAACACTCTACTGGTGACCTCAGATGACCCAGGTCTGAATTTTGACCCCCCTCATCCTTGAGTCACCCTGATTCAGAATATGTATGGGTCTGGGGATCTCTGGCCCTTGGTTTGGGTGTGATTGAAGGACAAACCAACAAACAAAAAACAAACAACTCGGCTCTTTTATATATCTACTGTAGATTGCAAAATTATGCATTTAGCTTGCACTGGACTCTGATTATCCTACGCAACTTCTCAATCTAGTATAGAATGGAATGCTTGTAGACTTGGAAAAAGTGCAGAATGAGGCAATGGGAGATATATTTGGCTGTCTATCCTGTTGCATGTTTAGAATAAAAAATTCTGAAAATACAACAGGAGCTCAACATTTTCAGTATACCCTAAGTGACCGTGGCAGTGACACTAATGCCATCAGTGGTATTAAAATGTTCAAACAAAACTGTACGAACCCCTGCACTAAAGCCTTGTAGCCTTCCAATCAAGAAGTTGTCATCCATCACATTGGAATGTGAATATTGCAAGTGAACTCCAGTTGTACAATATACAATACGAGTATTCATGATCTGTGGCAAATGCACCAACGACAGTACTTTCCTATTCCATGCCAGATATTTACATTCAGTGTCGCTGTACCCACCTTTCATCCTAAAAAGCTAATACAAGCTCGTCTTGAACTCTGTCAGGAGGCAAAATATGAAGCCCTAAACCAATTACTGTAGATAACTTGGCAACCAGTCATGCATTGCCCCAAATAATGTATGCAGATGGTTCAGTCAGTCAGTTGGCTGGAGTGTTGCAACTGTCTCTCATGGTGATGGGTCTCTGGTATGAGAAAGTGGCCTACATCAATAACTTGGCTTCCACACTACAAACTGAGTTGTGTGCAATATTTCTTACACTGAAACAAGTTCTCATAATCAGAACTGTCACCCTTATTGTAATGGGCTCATTGTCATCTTTGTCTGACCTTAACTCCATACATTACAACTGTAATGTACTTGTGTCTAAAGCCAGGTGTACAGTAGGTACAACCAAACCATTGATGGGGGTATTAATATGTATCTTGTGTGGATTCCATCTCATGTTGGCCTCCATAATCATGATCAAAGAGATGAGCTGGCTAAAGCCGCTACCCAGAGAGAGATAGTTGACTAAAATTTCGGTTTCTTAGTCAGCAGTTTAAAGACGGTTATTAGATGGGAGAAACAGTTACCCTTCTCAGGAAGACGAAACAGAGAACTGAACACGAGTCAACCCGTTTAGCATCACTCTGTGATACTAATGGAGTCCCATATTTATGGATCATCAAACAGAGCCAGCAGCCTCCTTGATGTTACTACTGCTAGGCTAAAGTTAGGCTGTAAGTTTCTTTGGCAAGAAACAGATTGCTTTAATAGTGCCATCAATGTAAACACTTCAAGAGAAATCTTTCACACCCACTGCGACACTGTGTAACGTAATGAGAGAACATTCAGGAATATAGGGATCCCTCTATTATGAATCTTACAGATAAGTGTAAATATTTTATTCCTAATGATCTGCTTAGAGAGATTCTGAGTAGTTGTCCAGACTTTGCTTATTTTCAGTGAAGTGGTATCGCGTAGTGGACTCTGAAAATCCTAGGGATTTCATGAACACTTGTATGTTAATAATTAATTTTGTTTTTGAAACATTTTATGATTCAGAGCAAGTAGTCCAGACTTTCCTTGCTGTAAGCGGAGTGCCGTTCCAAGGTGAATTCTGAGAATTCTTGATGATGCATAAATGCCTATATGTTGACGTTTAACGTAGTATATAAAATCTCGTGTGACATGTTAATCAATGCATCATGGAGTCCAGATATTGGACTTATTACCTGCTTCTGAAAGTGTTTAGCCTCTCTCTCTCTCTCTCTCTCTCTCTCTCTCTCTCACACAC
>JAGKTI010015796.1:0-20123 GCA_018397915.1 Birgus latro
GCACTAGTGATTTTTACAAGACTGGCTTTGCTTTATTAAAATAGTGTTAGTATTAAAGTGAATTAAGAGTAGATGTGTATGTGCTTTTTTTTGGCACATTTGGTAACATGAAGTGAAATGAGGTGGGAAATACCTCAGAATTTTTGTAGATTTTTGTAAATACTATTTTGTAATTAAAGCCTAGAAAAGCCATATTATTTTTTCACTTCTTCCAGTTCCCAGTTCTAAGTAAATGTGTGTAGTGGTGTGTTAGTGAAGCCCCCATGTCGCGCGTTGTCGGTGTCGAGGCGGTTTTACCACGTTACCTTCAGTATTAAATACGGGAGAATATATTCCCGAGAAGTACCGTAACGACACCTGGGCAGCGGTGCGACACATCGTCGCTTTTCCCAACTATGACCTACCCTTCAGACTATACACGGACGTCACCCTAGTGGCTATTGGCGCCGTCCTAGCTCAAGTTCAAGTGGGGCGCGAACACATCATAGCCTGTGCCAGTCTCACCCTCAACCAAGCCGAGCGTAATTACGCCGCTACCAAACGGGAGTGCCTCGGGATCATCAGGGCCCTTGACTACTTCCGGGCCTACCTATCCGGCACCCGGGTTACGGTAATCACTGATCACCAGTCCCTGCAGTGGCTCCAACAGTCCGCCACCCAAAACGCACAACTTATCCGTTGGTGCAAGTCACTGGAAGAATCCGACTATGAGATTGCCTAACGCGGACGCCCTCTCCCGCCTACCTGTCCAATCCATCCTACACTGGCCCGACTTAATCCAATGCTGGCATGCTAAGGACCGCCCAGCCTGGATTCCCCAGCACCTGTTTGCCAAACTCCACCTCCAAGGGGACCAGCTGTTCACCCGATCGGGCCACCTGATCTTGATCCAGATTCAGCCCTCGACGTCCTCACCCACCTGCACTCGGATAATGAGATTCACCTGGGCATCAAAAACTCACCTAGGTCTTTTCCGACCTCTACTGGATTCCCAACCCCACCCCCCTCGCCCAGCATGTCACCCAAGCTTATCGGGCGTGTTGCCTGGGGAAGGACATTATCTGTTCCGCGGGTCCTGCCAGAAAAATCACTGCCCATAAACCATGGCAGCTGTTATCCGTCAACGTTGTCGGTCCCCTATCACCTAGATCCGGCTACAAGTACATCATTACATTCACTGACGTGTACTCGAAATTTTTGGTCGCTTGCCCGGCCAAGGAGCACACCGCTGTCACCATAGTGGACGCTCTCATGTGGCATGTCTTCCCCTATTTTGGCATTCCTCAAGCCATGCACTCAGACAATGCCCCTGAATTTACCTGGCGAATATGGGAGGAATTTTCCATCCTGTTCGGTTTCGCTATCTCCCACTCCTCCCCATACTGGCCACAAGGAAACGGGGTGTGTGAGAGGAGCCACAGAACCCTCCAGAATCCAGACCACCCAAGATGAAGACTGGCCAGCCCACGTCAAAATTATCCAGTGGGTTATGAATACCTGCCCCCGCGATGACGGCATCACCCCCTGTGAACGGATTTTTGGCGAGGCCCTGCTCCTCCTACAACTGTGGCAGCATCTCCAGCCCCCTCCCCCTTCCCCAACCTCTGACCCCCTACAACACCTGAAACGGCAACTACAACACCTCCACACCCACCAAGAAATCCAGCCCGACTTGCCACCATGCAATCCCTACAAACCGGGAGATAAGGTGTTTGTCGCTCACCTCCCCACCCCCGATAAGATCTCCCTACATTTTACGGGGCCCTATATGATCACCCGGGTCCCCAACCCTTATCAAGTCGTCACTGACTACAACGGGACCTCCTGGACCAACAGGAATTGCCACATCCGCCCCTACAGGAAATCCTCCCCTCCATCCCTTCCCTTTCCCGACCACCACCCCAGCCCGCCACCCAAAACTCACCACGCGGCCCTGGAACCTTTTCCCTACTATTCCTCCCCGTCCCCTTCCTCGCCTGTTTCGGCCACCTCCTCCCCCCCTCCATGGCCACCCCCACCCCCATGTCCCACACAGACGCACCCCCAACCACGCCACGCCGCTCATCACCTCCTGCACCAGCACCAACTTCCCCACCGCCTACCACGTCGTCCTCACCACGTGTCTCCCCACCATCCCCCGCCCCGGGAACTTCCACACCTCCCACACCACACCCCGCACCTGACGAAGCCACCGTCTCACCAACCCCCGCCACCACCCGCACCTCACCACCACAGACTCTGCCCACCCCGGCTCCCGCACCCCACTCCCCCCTCCCCGCGACCCTGCGTTTAACCACCACAACCACCCGTTCCAAGCGCGTCTCATGCCCACCATCCCGATACATTTCCACACCCACACCAACACCTCTCCTATAACCCTTCCCCTCCACCAAACCAAGTGGAAAATTCCACCCTACTCCAATCACAGGAGAACACCAACTCCACGACCACCCTTGCATATAAGCCGGCCTCGCCTGCCCTTGGCCAGCATTCTCTGGAACCACCACCACCGCCACGCACATCCAGAGAGTAACCTGGATCCCATCTCAGGGATGACACCACCACGTCCGGGGCACCCAACACCTGCAACGACTCCTTCAGCGCACACACCGCCCCTCCACACTGAGAGTGGCTTACGCCTGCCACCTTCTGGCCAATCTTACCACCCACCACTGGACAACCTTCCTGCACCACCTGACGCCCCTTCACCGAACCAACAACACCAACATATACCACCTCCAACCACGGGGACGTTACTTCTCCCCGGGAGAGGGTGGTGAAATGCGTGTGGCAAAAGGACAGGCTGCAGATGACAGCAACACCCCCAGCCCCCGAAGGACCACCGGAGGTGTGCAGCCTACACAGAGCGGCTCCGGGCAGGAAGGCCCACCTATGTCACTCCCCGGTCCCCCTCTTGCCCCCAGCTGACGCTATGCCAAGGTAGCTGTAAAAGGCACCTAGTCCCCGGGAAAAATTCCAGTTGGCAGGTCAGGGATGGAGTTGTCCTTACAACTCCACACAATGCCGCGGTACAGGCCACAGTCCGTGCTGGGCAAGGGGAAGAACAGGCCATCGTCCGTTCCCCAGTTGCCTACCTGCTGCAGGGCCACGACACAGGCCATAAGCCGTGTCGGGTAGAGGCAGAGCAGGCCATCGTCCGCTCCTCTCCTGCAGTCTCCCCCAGTAGTAGCACCGCGGCACAAGCCACAAGCCGTGCCGGGGCCAAGGCAGGACAGGCCATCGTCCGTCCCTCAGCTACTTCCTCTCGCAGCACAGTGACACAGGCCATTGTCCGTCCCTCAGGTACTATCTTTCGCAGCACCATGGCACTGGCCACTAGCCGTGTCAGGCACAAGGCGGGACAAGCCATCATCCGTCCCTCTGCTGCCATCTCCTGTAGGACCGCGACACAGGCCACTAGCCGTGTCAGGCATGGGGCAGAGCAGGCCGTCGTCTGCTCCTTTCCTACAGGAGGCTCTTTCCCCCTTCATGGAGACAGGATAGAGCGAGCCTCGACTCACGTTTTCCCTGGGGTCTGACGGGACAGAGGAACCACCAGGCAGTGTTACAGTCACACGGGGGAGGCAGAACAGGCCATCGTCCGCTCCTCACCCTCTGCTCTCAGGACAGCTCCTGAAGGGGAAGTCCCTTGCCTAGCCCACCTTGTTTCCTGTGGCCGGGCAGGACGTACTCCCTCTCCTCCAGGATGCAAGTCCAGGGGAGACCCTTTCTTGGAGCCGTGGCAAGGCTCCCTCCAGCCCCACTTACGCTGGCAGCAGCCGCAGCAGCCGAGGCAGAGGTCCAGTAAGCAGAGTTCTCAGTGTCGAGTCCTGCTGGTGACGCTCCCAGTCCGAGGTTGCCGTGAGGTGGCCCTGATGGCGATGCTGCCCTCCCACAGTTGCTGCAGTCCTGCTCCTCCGGCGGCCCCAGAGTCCAGTACTCTGGGCCCCCAGACTCACCAGGGCCTACTCAGGACTCCAGGGCATGACCTGCCTGATGGCAGGGCCCCATCTGGCACCTCCCAGAGCCGACGCCAGGCCCGCCTTCTGGGCCTCTTCGGCCCCAACCCCTAGCCCCGCATCCCTGTGCCAGGCTCCCTAAAGGGCTAGCCTCACCTCACTCCTCCAGCCTGAGGTATCAGGAGTCGGCCCACCAGTATATTACAAAGGCCCTGAATAGTGTGCAACTCCTGGACCAATGTAAATCACCAGGCTATAAATGTGACATGAGTGTATCTCTTACAGTGTACTGGCTCAATGTATAAGACTGGACGAGCATAAGTGATTCCAAGAGAATGAATTATACAGAGCACCGTGCGCTCCCTTGTCAATATTAAGTAGTATTCCCTCTCCAGTGTGATGAATAAGTAAAGTGCTCTAGTGGAACCTACGTAATTTCCACAGAAAAGTGTCCTCCCTTGCATTGTATATGTTTCCCTACCCAGTGTATTGGCATACCTCACGTCTATCTAAATTGCGTACGAGTGTCTCCCTAGTGTACAGAAATACTTCAGTTCCCCCTCCCCTATTTGTGTGACGGGGTGCACGCGCTCTGACCCTGATTTACCTACATGCCTGATTTATTGTACCTGTATGTGTTTGTAATTAGTGTCTCAGTGCCGTTCAGTGCTATACAACTGTTAGTAAATGTAAGAATTGTATTTCCCATGCTAGTGATACCAGTGTAACAGAAGTGCTATGAATACTGTGTTCATATTACCATACTTTCCTATGGCCGGAAGGGAGACAGATTGTTCATTAATAAAACCTACCACCTGCCCGTCTCTGGCCAACCCAGAATCTATATAAAGGTGCATATTGTATGTGTATCTGGGATTGAACTTTGAATACATATTTGTGAATGGTTGCTGCCTTGTTTTTGTGTCCTGTCCTTTCCCCTAGAAATGCTGACCCGGTCTTGAAAAAGAACCCGTTGTAAGTCTGCGTATTCAAGGGAGCGAGAAGTCGACCCTCAGAAATGCGACAGGTAAAATACACCACCTCTCGCATACACAATCTGAGGAACAAGACGTTGGCCCTCAAATACGTAGCATAACACTTCTCTTCCTTAAAGACTCAGCTGCTGAGGCAACTGACAGCAAACCCATTTCTGTATTCTCCTACTTTCTCTATACTCATTTCAAAGCCAAAGGTGGCTGTTGCGTATATGTACGCAACAATCTCTCTTGCTCTCGTGTTCCTGAACTTCATTCTTCTGAATTCACTACTCTCTGGCTTTGGCTCTACTATCATTCTCTGACTAAATATATCTGCGCTATTTACTTATCTCCTAATTATACAGACTATAAAAATTCTTTGACTATCTTAATTCTACGATGGAACACATTCTGTCCATTTCTGCTTTCTCTGAAATCTCAATTCTAGGAGATTTCAATGTTCACCACCACCTTTGGCTCTCGTCTCCTTTCACTGTCCACGTGGTGAACAAGCCTACATCTTTTCTATCCTTAATGACCTAGACCAGCTTGTACAGCACCCTACCCGTATCCCTGACTGCCTTGGAAAGAGTTCCAACATACTTGACTTCTTCCTAACAACTAATCCTTCTACTTATACTGTTAATCTTTTCTCTCCGTTGGGCTCCTCCAATCATAACCTTATTACAATTACCTGTCCTATTGCTCCGGTACAACCTGTGGACCCTCCAAAGACACGTTGTCTGTGGCACTTTGGAGCTGTGGATTGGGAGACCCTCAGGCAGTACTTTTTTTATTTTCCCTGGAATGATTATTGCTTCCATGGCCAGGAGCCATCAGAGTGTGCCTCGCGCATTATGGATGTTATTCTCTTGGGCATGGAAGCATACAAATTCCTTTCTCATATCCTTTGACTAATGCAAGAAAGCCTTGGTTTAATCACGCTTGTTCTAATGCTGTCCATAACAAGGAGAGGCCTATAAAAGGTACCAGAGTCAACCCACCCCTGAATCACATCCTTTTTATGTTTTTGCTCAGAATCATGCTAAGTCTGTTCTTCGCTCTGCAAAAAATAACTTCATCCGTACTAAATGCTGTCAGCTCTCCAACTCGACTTCTTCCTGCTCCTTCTGGCACCTTGCCAAAAACCTTTCTAACAACTTTAACTCATCATCCTTCCCTCCTCTTTTCCACTCTGATGGCTCTGTAGCTATTTCTTCTACTGATAAAGCAGATCTCTTCACTAAGGCGTTCTCCTCCAATTCCGCCTATGACGATTCCGGTGCTGTTCTTCCATCGCTTTCCCCCCTCTGACTTCCTCATGGCTGACATTAAAATTTCTCTAGTTGATGTATTTTCTGCCATCACTGGCCTCAGTACTAACAAGGCATGTGGGCCTGATGGAATCCCTCGTGTTGTCCTCAGGAACTGTGCTTCCGTGCTTACACCCTGCCTGGGTAAACTCTTTCGCTTTTGTCTTGTATCTTTCCTTCTTGCTGGAAGTTTGCTCTCATTCAGCCAGCCCCAAAGAAGGGTAACCATTCCCAACCCTCTAACTATCATCCAATTCCTTTAACATCCTGTGTCTCAAAAGTTTTGGAGTCTATTTTTAACATAAATATCTTAAATCGTCTTTCCTATCACAACCTTCTTTCTGATCGTCAGTATGGGCTCCGTCAAGGATGCTCCACTGTCAATCTTCTCACCTACCTTTCAGACTCCTGGTCATCCTCCTTTTGGGACTTTGGCAAAAGCTTTGCCATTGCACTTGACATCTCAAACGCTTTTGATCGAGTCTGGCATAAATCTTTAATGTCCAAACTACAGTGCTTCCTCCAATTTTGCGAGAATATGGTCGACAAAAAACCTCGCAAAATCGAAATTCGCAAAGTTTAAACAATTAAATATATGCAATAAAGGTAAATTGGTCGACATCACCCCAAGGTAAGCACTTTTTCCCACTCTTACTCTCGACTCTACCTCTTAATTTTATGATGATAAATGAAACAAACATGGACTGATGTATTGTACAGTAATATTATTATGAAAACATCATAGGTAACAAACATAAAAAAGAAAAAAATGCATATTTACACTGATGTGAAGACTGGCGTGGTGTACGGGACTGGTGGCGGGGCAAGGCTTGGGTGCGACTACTGTGGTGTAAACAAACATGGGGGGCGGCAGAACACCGAACTAGGAGGCACAGTCAGGGTGACCAGATTTAGCGTAATTTTGCTAATTTTAGCATATTTTTCCAGAAAATTGTGTTTAGCACAAAATTTAGCATGTTATCAAATCTAGCATATTTTTAGCATAATCTAATAAGCTTAGGACAATTTTTAGCATGATTAGAATAACTGACCACTCGTGGCTAGCAGTAGTTTCTGGATTGAAGACCAGGATACATGTTTAATATAATATGATTAATGGTAACTGTGAAAGTCCATACTTTTAACAAACCTAGAGCAGGAAATCACGGGCTTTGGAGGAGGGTAGACGTGTACTGTACAGATCCACAGGCGCTGGGACCCAGGGTGCCGCCGTGGCTGACTAAAGTCAGTTATTCAGCTGAGTCTGTGGATGCCGTCTGTTCAGGCTGCGGCAGGTTCAGTGCCCATCATTTCTCTACTGCTTAGTACCTCCTGTAGGTTGCAGTGCTTAAGTGTGAAGTGTGGTAGGAAGAGTTTCAGCTTATGTTTCACAAACATTTGTCAAATAAACTTTTAGAACCTGAGTAATTATTTATTTTAATGTTCTTCTTTCATAATTATAAGAGTGCATACTGTATACAGTTAAAAACGTAGAAATAATACTATATTAATCATAAAATATAACAGAAANGCTTGGGTGCGACTACTGTGGTGTAAACAAACATGGGGGGCGGCAGAACACCGAACTAGGAGGCACAGTCAGGGTGACCAGATTTAGCATAATTTTGCTAATTTTAGCATATTTTTCCAGAAAATTGTGTGTTTAGCACAAAATTTAGCATGTTATCAAATCTAGCATATTTTTAGCATAATCTAATAAGCTTAGGACAATTTTTAGCATGATTAGAATAACTGACCACTCGTGGCTAGCAGTAGTTTCTGGATTGAAGACCAGGATACATGTTTAATATAATATGATTAATGGTAACTGTGAAAGTCCATACTTTTAACAAACCTAGAGCAGGAAATCACGGGCTTTGGAGGAGGGTAGACGTGTACTGTACAGGTCCACAGGCGCTGGGACCCAGGGTGCCGCCGTGGCTGACTAAAGTCAGTTATTCAGCTGAGTCTGTGGATGCCGTCTGTTCAGGCTGTGGTAGGTTCAGTGCCCATCATTTCTCTACTGCTTAGTACCTCCTGTAGGTTGCAGTGCTTAAGTGTGAAGTGTGGTAGGAAGAGTTTCAGCTTATGTTTCACAAACATTTGTCAAATAAACTTTTAGAACCTGAGTAATTATTTATTTTAATGTTCTTCTTTCATAATTATAAGAGTGCATACTGTATACAGTTAAAAACGTAGAAATAATACTATATTAATCATAAAATATAACAGAAACCGAACGTATTAAGAGCAACAAAAGATTTAGCATTATTTTTGCCAATCTAGCATAATTTCAGCTGCTGTCTAGCGTATTCCTGCTAGAGAAATCTGGTCACCCTGCCCACCACTCGACCTCGCAAAGTGTGTGATCGCTCGCAAAGTTCATAAATGTTAAAAAATAAATGACTTGGAACTACCTCGCAAAATTGGTGATTCGCAAAGTTAAAGTTCGCAAAGTTGAAGGATGTACTGTACCTTCATCTACAGCTTCCTTTCTGGTCGTTCTATAGCTGCTGTTGTTGACGGCCATCGTTCTTCTCCTAGATCTATCAGCAGTGGTATTCCTCAGGGCTCTGTCCTATCACCAACTCTCTTCCTTTTATTCATCAATGATCTTCTAAGCTGTATATCTAACCCTATCCACTCGTATGCTAATGATTCCACCCTTCACCTTTCCATTCGGTTTCCGCAATGTCCATCTCAGCAGTTACTTTAACGAACAAGGAATGAGGCTATGGTACACCTTGGCTCATATCTCTGACTGGGATAAAAACAATCTTGTTGTTTTTAATCCATCAAAGACTCAGTTTTTACACCTATCAACCCGACACAATCTTCCACAGGAGTACTCACTAATGTTTAATAATATCCAGCTCAATCCTGCATCATCCTTGAACATTCTTGGGGTTTAATTCACTCAGGACTTATCTTGGAAAGGTCATGTTGCATCTAATGTAAAATCTGCTTCCAGGAGATTAGGTGTGCTAAGCTGACTGTGTGCCTTCTTTACTCCTGAACAGTTATTGACTTTATACACATATTTTATATGCCCCTGTTTAGAATACAACTCTCATGTGTGGGGAGGCTGCCCACATTCAGCTCTTCTCAATAGGGTGTACTCAAAGGCTATTCGTCTTATCAACTCTCCTCCTCTTACTGGCTCCCTTCAACCTCTTCACTTCATTATTGCCTCTATCTCTTTTCTATCGCTACTTCAATGGTCACTGCTCCTCTGAACTGTCTGCTTGCATCCCTCCACCTCTACGACGTTGCACCCGTCTAGCAACAAACTCTCATCCCTTTTCTGTCCAGCTCTCTAATGCAAGAGTTAACTGTTACTCACAGTCCTTCATTTATGCAACAGGTCAACTCTGGAACTGTGTCCCTCTGTCCGTATTTCCTACTTCCTATGATCTCCAGCCTTTCAAACGAAGTGTGTCCAGGTATCTCGAAATGAGTGGATCTTGAATTTGGCTCTCTTTTGTATTGTTTTTTCCTTGGAAGGAACTGTTTTGCAGGCTCTGCCTTTGGTTCCTTCATTGCATTAAAAAAAAAAAAAGAATTATCTGGAAAATAAAAACAATGAACTTTAGAAGCCAGTGTTTATTTACAATGCCTGAGCTGCTGTGTTGTTGTTTACTGAAAGTCTGCCGATGGGAAGAATAACTCACTGGGCAATGTCCTTCCTATACTAATCTACTGCTGTTGGAGCCTGTGGCAGGAAGGGACAGGGACATAACAGTGGTGTCAGGAGTGTGGATCATTAGAAAGTGCTGCAGTGAGTCTAACCTTCGACATGGAGGCAGAAGGTGTACAGAAAAGAGGCCAAGCTAGACAAGAGGAGGCATCACTGGCCGCAATCTTGATGCTATTGCAAGCACAAAGTGTACAACCACAGGCACAGAATGAAGGACAGAAAGAACTCAAAGACCAATTACAACCACAAAGTGTACAGCTACAAGCACAGAATGAAGGATTACAAGCACAGAATGAAGGACAAAATGAACTCAAAGGTCAATTATGAGCACAAAATGAAGAAATCAATGAACAATTGCAAGCACAGAGGGAACAGCTTCAAGAGGCAGTACAGGAGCAACAGAGGGAGTTACAGCTGAGGATGCAAGGACAGCTAGTTGCTTTCATGAGGGAAATGAAGGAAGAACAACAACAGGTGAAAGAGGATGTATACATTGAGCTATGACAGCAGAAGTATAAGGTATGCAATAATGTGAAGGAGTGCAGACAGCATGTAGAGCTGAAGATAGTGAGGGAATAATGACAGAGTGCAGAAGGCATGCAGACAACCAGCCAAAGATTAGTCAGAGAATAGTGATGGAGTGCAGAAAACATGTAGATATTCGGTTGAAGCCTGTAGTCGATCATGTGAAGATAATTGGTGAGAAAATTGAGTCTGTAGAAAAATATTGCAATGCTGAGCCTCAGGTTAGTGTACAGGGAGCATACGAAAAGAATGGACAGTATATGGTGAGTCTTGATGGATCCCAAGCATCTAAAGGTGGCACTACAGGGCTGAACAATCAGAATGCAAATCTTCAAGTCCTGGACTTAGTTATGACGCCCCAGTTTTTAACCTGAGGCAGCCCGTTGACATATGGGTACGTTGCCATGTTTTGTCACGGTGACACCCGACAATGTACCCATATGTTATGCAACTGCAAGGTCCGTTATTTGCACATTTTTCAAGTTTCACAGGTAATTTTTGGTAGGCATATGTGGGAGACCTTCCTCTACTCGCCGTCAGGCAGGGATACTGCCTGGCCCCACCTGACCCCCCTTTCCCCCCGCATGCCATTTTCCCGGCAACTCACCTATTAGCAGTGACCTGGCCAGTAAAGACATGTTGCACCACGGTCTCTCCAATGACGAAATTCACGGAGAAAGTGATTCCTGAGGTGGAGGACAAAGGAAGAAACAAGCCAGAGGAAGAAACAAACAGAAGTAATGAGGTGGTAATGTCGTAAAGGAAGGTGCCATATGTTGATGTTTTTGGTGAGTGAACAACTCTTATATTGCCTATATTATTGTGTGAATACCAATATACTCTTGTACTACATATAAATTTGTACCAAGTAAATAAATAGATAAATACCTAAATCCAGTGGTTTGAAATAGTTACCCCTCCCATACTACCATTTTCTCTGTAGCCAGGGGCAGCTATAAAGCATGAGCCAGGTGGGGGTACTGTTGCCTGTAACGTGCATTTTTAAGCTCAGGTGGGCGGTTTCTCTATGATTTTTCGATGTTTTTCACCAAAAGCAGAGGTTTGAGCCGAAATTTTTTTCCCCAAAATTGGTCAGGATTGGGGGGGGGGGTCAGTGGTGGAAAATCGGTCGGGATATGACGGGTTAAGCCCCAAACCAGTGAAGTGCATGGCTAAAATGGGGGTCCAATTAAAAAGAAACCTCAGGAATTTGATGGTAGAGTATCTTGCGAAACCTACTGTGCACAGTTTGAGCTACTTGCTGATCAGAATGGTTGCGATGATAGGCAGAGGGCAGTGCAGCTGGCTACTAGCCTCAAGGGTGCCGCAATGGAAATTCTGGGCCAGATGTCAGTAGTGGAGAGGAACAGTTATCTTTAGTAGAAGTACTGGAGTATGAAGATATGGGACCATGTACCAGACTGAGGTTTACAGAGCAAGACTCCAGAGCTGTGTACGGGCTTGAGGCAAATCCCTACAGCAGCTTGCTCATGACCTGGAGAGTATGGCATACAAGGCATACCCTGGAGCAGCACCTAACCTGTTGGCTATTCTTCTGAGGGACCAGTTCATCGATGCTCTTCATAGTGCAGAGTTGAAAATGCAAGTGAAGCAGGCACAACCCAGAAGCACGCAAGAAGCACTAGCCAGGGCTCTTAAAATTTGAGTCCTACGTCAGGTCCAGTATGTCCACTTTTCAGACAGATCATAGTGCAGGAATCAATGCAGGAAAGAGGCAGGTACGTGAAGTGGAATAATTTGAGGGAAGTTGCTGGTACTGCAAAATGCCAGGACACAGGAAAGAAGACTGCTACAAGTGGAAGAGGGAACAGGAAAAGACCGAAGGAGGTTGCTGGTTCTGCAGGAAGCTGGGACACAAGAAGGATGAAAAAAAATGGAAGAAAGAGCAGTGCAAGGAAATCTACAATTGTAACAAAAGCATGTTAGACATGTAGTGAGGTGGGACACTTCAGTTCTGATTGTCCAAAGAAGAAAAAGGATAAGAAGAAGGTTGCAGAAGACCGGAAAGAAGTGGAAAACTAGCGTTAAGGGGCAACCACCAGCCGGCTTTTCCCAAGTAGTCCCACCACCAAGAAAATGTAAGAGAACTGCAGTCAACTGTGTGCCAGTAGACGGAAGAATAGACAGAAAAAATTGTTCCTTGGTGATTGATTCAGCCCCAGAGCAGACTTTAGTGAGGCCTGGTGAGTTACATCATTGGTATCTGTCTAAGTCATCAGAGCAACTGTATGGCATAACTGGGCACCGTGCAGAACTGAGGGGACCCATGGATGTCTGGAGTGAAGTGGCAGGGTATGAGGCTACTCTTCCAGTCTACATGGCCAACATGGAAGATCCTTGCCTTCTTGGTCTGGACTTTCTGATGTCCATGGGATGTGAGCTGGACTTCTGCTCCATGAAGCTGAAGGTCCAAGGAAAGTCGGTTCCCGTCACGGCAGTGAGACATACCAGTTCTGGTGGTGAGGTGAGGGTGCACCACAGTACAGTTATACCCCCAAAATCAGAACTATTGCTTCAGTGCAAGGTGAGTGGCTCTTTTGACAGCTGTTTAGGGGTAATGGAGCCTGATGTATGGTGTCACGAATTTCCTACATCGTGATATTGTGTATCGTACATCATGACAATGACTGATTTTGCAGGAGCGATGAACAGTTCTGAAATCCATGAGATTTCGCTCATTCTCTTAACCGTCTGCTTGTGTACTTATATTTGCATCAAGTTTTCAAAACTTTTGTCATTCTCTCGCGAGTGACTGTCTTTATGTACAGACAGTGCATTCCTCTGAGCGATAATTTCTGAATTGTCATTTCTTTGCACTTGCCTCACTGGCCATTAGTTGGCCACGCCCATTTCACACGATGCTCGTGTTTGGGCAGCATCGAGCTTTAGTCGTCTATTGATAGGCACTGAGAGCGGAGTGCGATACCCAACGCGGATCGATTTCTTCTAGTGATCTCGAACATCCTGCAGTATCGGCATTTTCCCAAATCTCCCGCCAACCTGGTGATCGACTATAGCAGCGACAGTCTCATCTCCACTGACCAGTATTTCTTTTGTTTTTCCTAGGTTTAAGGCTATTTAGATATTCAGCTTAGTGCTTTATTTAGCTATTTGTTTGAGTGCTTGAGTGAGTGCATTTCTTTTCCTTTGATTTTGAATAGATTCATGTAACGTAAATTTATTTTCATGTAATTAATAAATTTACTGTTTGTTTCCTTGGGCTTTTTTAAATGTAACAGTCGTGTTTGATTTCCCCACATATTTAGTGCACTTTTGCTACTCCAAGTTAGCACAACTCCTTATATTAATCACGACTGGTACTTAGGCCAGCTCTTGGTATTGATTCTTAAATCCGTTGTGCCAGCTAGGAGTTCGGCACAGCCAAGATCCTGTTTATTATTATTATTATTTTTTGAATGTTAAAGGGTGAACTAACTTTCTCAGAGGCCAACAGTACAGTAATACAGCCTTCTTGAGCGTTTAGTCTCTACTGTGTACTGTTGAGAAAGTTTATAAATTCTCAACTCCAGAGAATCGGCGAAGTAAGCCTGCATAAAAGTGAAATAGCCACTTGATTTCTTGAATCGATTCTCTCGTAATAATCGACTTGATAGTTATTTCTATTGTCCATAGACACATTCTCATTGCCTCGTGACATCTGGCTTCACATTTATTTATTATATAAAGCATATTCTTCATTTTCCCCATGACATACGGTGCAAGACGAAGGTCGGAGTGATGGTGGGGAGGACTCTGGTGGAAAGAGGTGCAGGTGAAGTGCCGGTTGTGGTGACCAGTTTTTCCCATGAGCCACATAAGATCAACGAGGGAGAAATTGTGGGACTGTGCCAGTCGGTGGACCCTGAGTGGCACCAGAGGATGGCCTGTAAAAGAAGTGTAGTCAAAGAAGATGGGTATCTGCCAGACCACTTACAAGACCAATAATTTTCAAGGAGTTGCCAATACCTGGATGACTCAGGTTCTGAAGTTGAGGCAGCTGCTGACGAAGTTTGCTGATGTCTTTTCCACCGGAGACCGAGACCTAAGGTGCACTGATCTGGTGGAGCATTATATAGACACCTGGGATTACCACCCGATTAAACGGCCAGCACGGAGGATGGCGCCAGTCCAATGGTATGAAATGGAGAAGGTGATGGCAAATCTCCAAAATCAAGGAGTGATAGAAAAGTCCAGCGGTACTTGGGCCCTGAATGAAGTGACAGTGAAGGATGCATACCTCTTGCCAAGATTCATGACACACTGGATGCTCTATCAGGTGCCAAGTGGTTCTCCACCTAGACAGGAAGGCAGGATATCATCAGGTTAAGGTTGCAAAGGACAAGGAGAAAACAGCCTTTTCATGCAGGCGAGGTTTCAGGCAGTTTAAAGTGGTGCCATTTTGCCTACGCAATGCCCCAGCTACTTTTGAGCATCTCATGGATCGTGTACTGGAATGCCTGCACTGGCAGACAGCTCTCATCTACTTGGATGATATAAATGTGTTTGGATGGCATTTTGACCAGGAAATGGAGGGGCTGTCAGAGGTCCTTAAGAGGATACGAGCAGTGCACCTCAAACTGAACCCCAAGAAATGCTGCTTGCTTCAGAATGTGAATTACCTGGGACACATTGTAGGGCAGGGCAGCATCCATACCGATCCAGAGAAGGTGGCAGCTGTGAAAAACTGGCTGGTTCCAACTTGCACGAAAGAGCTACGGAGTTTCCTGGGTTTGTGGACCTATTACCAACATTTTATCAAGGACTCTGCAACAATTGGTGCACCTCTGCACACGTTGTTGGGGAACGGGCAGAAGTTTACATGAACTGTAGTGGCTCAGAAGGCTTTCAACGAACTCAAGCATGCGTTGGCAAGCTTTCCAGTCTTGAGTCAGCCATTCATTTTGGACTGCGATGCTATTCACAATGGTACTGGTGGAGTCCTGATGCAGAAGAAGGATGACAAAGAGGATGTGGTAGCATATTACAGCAAGAAGCCCAGCCCACTGGAGTGGAATTACTGTGTGACCCGTAAGGAGCTCTTGGCAGTGATGAAGAGCCTTGACTTCTTTCATCCCTACTTGAATGAGTCCTACTTCATCATCAGGACAGACCACGCAGCACTGAGGTATTGAAGACATTTAAGAATCTGGAAGGACAACTAGCACGCTGGGTTGGGAAGCTACATGAGCACAACTGTGAGGTGCAGCACCGTCCTGGGCAGGTACATGGCAATGCTGACAGCCTGAGTCGTCGGCCTTGTGACCCAGAGTGCCGACAGTGTAGTGAAAAATAGCAAGAAATGCAGCCGTACTGCAGTGACAGGCCAAGCATCAGCTGGAGTAGACCTGAAGAGGATGCAGATGGAGGATGCAGATTTACAACCAGTGCTAGAGTGACTGCAGCAGAGTACAATGCTACCATCTTGGGAAGAGGTTTCCAGAGTCAGCCCTGCGACTAAGAGCTACTGGAGTCAGTGGGAACTTCTACGTTTGAAAAACAGACTACTGGAGCATCTGTGGGAGACACCCAGTGGCCTCAGCAAGTATTGGCAAATGGTGGTTCCGAAGAAAATGAGGTCTAAGATCTTGGATGAGTCTCATAACCAGATCACCAGTGGGCACCTGGGAGTCAAGAAACCTCTAAGTCGGCTCTGACAGAGGTTCTACTGGACTGGCATACATCAGGATGTTGAAGAGAGGAGTCAGGCCAGTGATATATGCTGTGCCAAGAAGGGACCCAAGAATCGTGGTTGCACTCCTCTTCAGCTGTACCAAGTGGGTGCACCGATGGAAAGAGTCACAGTTGACATTGCTGGACCTCTGCCACTCACTGAAAGAGGAAACCAGAATATATGTTTGTCACCGTGGAGTACTTCACAATGTGGTCAGAAGCCTATACCATTCCCGATCAAGAGGCCACAACTGTTGCTCAGGTGTTGGTTGACCAGCTTTTCTGTCATTTTAGGATGCCACAGGAGCAGCATTCAGACCAGGGTAGAAACTTTGAGTCTGCTGTGTTCCCTGAGTGCTGCAAGTTATTGGGGACCAAGAAGACCAGGACAACCCCACAAAGGCCACAGTCGGATGGGATGATGGAGAAATTCAACTGGACCCTGGGACAAGAATTGGCCAGGCACTGCATAGATGGAAAAATGGAATGGGACCAGAAATTACCTGTGTTGCTGATGGCACATTGGTTTGCATCCCATGAGTCTACCAGCTACACCCCTGCAAAACTGATGCTGGGGAGACCACCTGTTAAAGAGCTGCCTACAGACACTTCCAGCTATGCGAAGCATCTTCAGGAAAAGCTTGTTGAGGTACATCATCAAGTGCGAGGAGCCCTTAAGTTTTCAGGAGAGGTGATGAAGTGCAAGTACGATGCCAAGACAAGTGAGGTGAGCTTCGAGGATGGTGACAGTGTTTGGTTATACAATCCTCCGCAGAAGAGGGGACGGTCACCAAAGCTGCAGAGCTCGTGGGAAGGGCCTTACACTGTGTTGGGCCACCTGTCAGACGTAGCGTACCAGATTCGGGGAGGCAGGAAATCCCACCCAAAAGTGGTACACGTGAACTGTGTGTGGCAGTATCATTGGCCAGGACAGTACAGCTGGGATGTCTCTGAGGAATCGTGCTCACCCGCAGCCGAGGATGTTGAGGAGGACCAAGGAGCTGAAGTACAAGAGGATGGTGACAGTTTCCCAGGGGAAGTGAATCAGGAAGAGGACCAAGACATCCCAAGAGGAGTGGACTGTGTGGAGGATCAGGGATATCATCGGAAGCGGTATAAGAGAAGACCTGATAAGTTGAAGGGTTATTTTGTGTATAATTAAATGTTTAGTTTGGATTAAGGATTATGTTTGTTTACATTGTGTACTTTTGTTGGGATGACAAAGGACTAGGAAGGGGGTAGTATTGAGAAGTGAGATTTTCTAGCTGGTAGTCTGGAAGTTTCTCACTGTTTCTTGTATTGTTGCATCCCAAGTCCCACACTGCCACAGGCTCCAACAGCAGTAGTTCAGTATAAGAAGGACTTTGCCCAGTGAGTCGTTCTTCCTGCGGACAGCCTTTAGGTGTACAGGACACTAGATCAGCTGAGGCGAAAATAAACACTGGCTTCTTAAAGTTCACTGTCTTTATTTTTCAGACAACTTCACTTAATGCTTTCCAACTTCACTTCACTGTTCTCACAAGCACTAGAGCTATACAAACTTCCTTAACTGCAATTGCACTTAATACACGACAACACTTCACTGTTATTACACTTAATACTTGACAACACTGTTTTCAAGTACCAAAAATATACAAACTTCACTGACACTGCACCGACACCCAAATAAACGTCACTCAAACTGACTGAGGCCCAACTAATCCTTAACACTGCTAGTGTCTCATTCCCTTCCTTATATAACCTTGCATTATTCAGGAAACTTCTAGCACGAACTCGACGGTGCGACAGTTAACAGTTGTCAACTAAGAGACAACCAAAATGTGCCAGTCTTCTTACATTACATAACACTCTAAATAAATTACCAAACATAAATTAAATTACATACTTTAACGAACAATCACGTAAATAAAACATTATGGAGAAAAAGAGCATAAAAATTTATGCATAACTTATGAAATAACTATGCTCAAACAGGAGGCGAACTGGCAACTCTGACTCGTACCGATACCGGAACTAGCCTACTGTACAGGACACACCGAGAAGATTCTCGAACACCTAACTGGCAAATCCCCCTTCGTAACACTACCCCCTCCCTAGTTCTTTGTCGTCTCGACAAAACTGCACAACATATACAAACAAATCAATCCTACAGAAACATCTAACTATACACAAAATAATCCTTTATCAGGTATTCTTCTGTGCCGCTTCTGACGACGTCCTTGCTCCTCCACACAGTCCACTCCTCCGGGAAGGGCTTGGTCCTCTTCCTGATTCACTTCTTCCCTCGGGAGACTGTCACCATCCTCTTGCACTTCATCACCTTTCCTGAAAACTTGAGGGCTCCTCGCACTTGATGTACCTCAGCCAGCCTTTCTTGAAGGTGCTTCGCATAGCCAGTGGTGTCTGGTCCCATTCTGTTTGTCCATCAATGCAGCACTTGGCCAGTTCTTGTCCTAGGGTCCAGTTGAATTTCTCCACCATCCCATCTGACTGTGGTCTTAGCGGGGTCGTCCTGGTCTCCCTGATCCCCAATAACTGGCAGCACTCACGGAACACAGCAGACTCAAAGTTTCTACCCTGGTCTGAATGTAGCTCTTGTGGCATCCCAAAACGACAGAAGAACTGGGCAACCAACACCTGAGCAACAATCACAGCCTCTTGATCAGGGATGGCATAGGCTTCCGGCCACTTTGTGGAGTAGTCCATGCCTCTTTCCGCAAGTGGCAAAGGTCCAGCAATGTCCACTGCAACTCTTTCCATCGGTGCACCCACTTGGTACAGCTGAAGAGGGACGCACCCACGTTTCTTGGGTCCCTTCTTGGCACAGCACACATCACAGGCCCAACACCACTCTTCAACATCCTGACGCATGCCAATCCCGTAGAACCTCTGTAGCAGCCGGTTTAGTTTTCTTCACTCCCAGGTGCCCACTGGTGATCTGGTTATGGGACTCCTCCAAGATCTGTGACCTCGTCTTCGGAACCACAAGTTGCCAGTACTTGCTGAGGCCATTGGGTGTCTCCCACTGACGCTCCAGTAGTCCGTTATTCAAACGTAGAAGGTCCCACTGACTCCAGTAACTCTTGGTTGCAGGGCTCAACCTGGAAACTTCTTCCCATGATGGTCGCACTGTACTCTGCTGCAGCCACTCTAGTACTAGCCGTAAGTCTTCATCCTCCACCTGCATCCTCTTCAGGTCTACTTCATCTGACGTTGGCCCTGTCACTGAAGTACGGCTGCATTTCTTACTATGATCTTCCTTTTTACTTCACTGCCGGCATTGCAGATCACAAGGCCGGTGACTCAAACTGTCAGCATTACCATGAACCTATCCAGGACGGTGCTGCACCTCATAATTGTGCTGGTCTAGCTTCCCGAGCCAGCTTGCCAGTTGTCCATCTGGATTCTTTAGCATTTTCAGCCACTTGAGTGCCGCATGGTCCGTCCTGATGATGAAGTTTGACCCATACAGTTAGGGATGGAAGAAATCAAGGCTCTTCATCACTGCCAAGTGCTCCTTATGGGTCACACAGTAGTTCCGCTCCGGTGGGCTGAGCTTCTTGCTGTAATATGTCGCCGCATATTCTTTTTTCTTCTTCTGCGACAGGACTCCACCAATACCATGGTCACTAGCATCACAGTCCAAGATAAATGGCTGACTCCAATCAGGGTATGGCAATACTGCAGAGCTTGCCAATGCATGTTTGAGTTCGTCAAAGGCTTTCTGAGTCTCTGCTGTCCATGCAAACTTCTATCTCTTCCCCAGCTGCTTGTGCAGAGGTGCAGCTATTGTCGGAAAGCCCTTGACAAAACGCCATTAGTAGGAACACAAGCCAAGGAAACTTCGTAGCTCCTTCACACAAGTTGGAACCGGCCAGTTTTCCACAGCTGCCACCTTCTCTGGATCAGTACGGACGCCGCTCTCACCTACAATGTGTCCCAGGTACTTTACTTCCTTCTG
>JAGKTI010015797.1:6454-20122 GCA_018397915.1 Birgus latro
TGGACGGATTTTGTGTTATTCTTCCTATACCAGACGATTTTATTCAGCTTAGAAGAGGCATCGCGAATTGGAAGGGTTGGGAATAGCCTTCATTAACCTCTAAATAACTCCCCCTCTTTTCCTTGTTGTTCTCGATACTCTCAGACGATTTTCCGTGTTGTTCTTGATACTCTCAGACGATTTTAGTTTGCATAGGAGAGACGCTTGGCATTAGAAGGATCAGATTTTGCTCTCAAACCTCTTCACTACAAGAACTCAGAGGCTGAATAAAATCGCTTGGTGGTAACATGTGGAATATAAATGAAGGAACTGTGTTTCCATCAGAGGTACCCTTAACCATTTCAATCCAGTGATTTATTTTTTGGCATTCTTGTCACCTACGGACGATTATGCTCAGCTTGGGATGGATAGGTGACTAAAGGCCATATCGAACCCATTCATTTTAGTGCATCTATCCTGAGGTAAATAAAATCGCCTGGAGATGGCACGAGTATATTTTAAAACCCATCCTCGGAGTGTAGAGGTAGAGATACATGCAGACAACCTACTGCTGTCTTCAGATGATCGAGGGAAAGCAACTTCAAAATTTCTCATTTGCACAAAGACAATAGGATAATAATCCTATCTGTCTGGCTGTCTATCAGGCTACCTATCTGTCTGTCATCCAGCCATCTGTTGCCTAATCTGGAGCGTAGGGGCCCAGGGCTAGGCTACGCAGTCTAGACATTTTAGGTGAGTGAGTAGTCGTTTCCCCCTGAGTGATATTAAGCCATAAACCCAGCCTTCCCTTGAATTTACACCTTCATGGACTACATCCGACTGGAGCACCTTAACCCACTAGACCACCAGTCATACAGTAAGGCGCCGAGCAAATCAACGTATATATTGATAAGCCTTAATTTCCCTTAAAGAGATATACAGTCATTGCTTTTAATTGTTCACACGTTCAGAAAGGCCCTCAATTTTTTATGTCCACTAGTGCTTGTTGTTTGTTGTTGTTTGTTGTTGTTGTTGCTGTTTGTTGTTCATGTTGTGTGAACACGATGGACTACAGGAAACCGGCCAGTTCACTTGAACACTTCCAGATACCATCTATTGCTGTGTTGTTGAAGGATTGTCTGTGTTATTACAGTAGAGTGGTGGGCATGAGGTGAGAGGTGTGCTGAGGTGTGATGGCGCTGCTTTACAGTGAAGGAATAGTGGATTTAAGGGTGTATGTTATCCGAATTTCGGCAGGATGCTAGTATAAATGCTTTCCTGAAATCGCTTTGCTCAGAGGGTGGACGGAGAGAGAAAGAAGAAATATTAACAGTGTATGTCATGTATTTACATGTCTTTCTGTCTGTAGATCTGTGTGTCTGTCAACTTTAACTCTATTATCAATCTGTGTTTTTATCTCAACACCTGCCTATGCTTATTTATCTCTATCAATCTGTATTCATTGATCTATTTATCTCTCCCACCTTCTTTGTAACACTATCGTTTCGTTCGTCTGATATTGTTTCTTTCGCAGTCATTCACCCTCTTAGTTTCTGTCCTTTAGTCATTTCCTGTTTCTCACTAGTCTGCCTTTTCTCTCCTTCCCTAACATACTACTGTTTGTTCTCGCCACCCAACCTCTCATTTCCTCTATTTCCTCCCTCACTCCTTCAGATTTCCTCCTGGTATAGTTCATTTCCTTCCTTTCCCCTCTGTTCTCCCCGTTCCCTTTCCCTTCATTTCTACTCCTTCCCTCTCTTCTTTTCTCCCCTCAACCTGATCCTCCTTATATTCTTTTCCTTCCCTCCCTCAACTTGTGTTTCTCCCTTCATTTCCCTCCTTTCCTTCCATCTCTTTCCCTCACCCCCTTCATTTCCCTCCCCTCCCTTCAATTCTCATATCTGTCTCCCTCCCTCCTTCCATTTCTTTCCTTCCCTTCCTCCCACTTTGAACCTTAACTCCTGGAATCAGAGCCGCGTGCCTCCTCTGTGTTCATTTTTCATTTTCTTCTGTGCCAATCCATCACACTCTCTGCAACACTCGCTTTTATGCTTCATTCATCATCGCACTCAGAACTCGCACTTCCTACCTATCACATTTTCACGGCATCGCTATTCCTCTCTCCGTATACCGAATACACTTTCACATATGTACCATCACCAGCAATATTCGCATTGTGTCCTGCTTTCAATATACTTCATTTCTTCCCAAACGTCAGACAGTAACCCTCCTTCTCATACTCATTTATTGTGTGTCTCATGTATATCATCATCATTATCAACCTGTGTCAGTCCATTTTCACGACAAATTCCTCTCCCATCTTTTTCCATCCAGAGCTATTGCCTGCTGGCCTGTTTCATCCAGTCCTTGCGAATCTCCGAATCTTATCTCGCCAGCTCGTCTTCTGTCTGCCTCCTCCTCTCACATCATCTTGGGGCTGCCATACAGTTTACCTTGCTTGTCTGTCTGTCTTTCCTGTACTGCGGAGGATGAGACCTGTCCGCGTTTATTGGTTTTTATTGTAATGATTAAATCTTTTGCTTTCGTCAGTTTCCTTATCCACCTCGCCTTATGACCCCAAACAAAATCCTTTCATTTCCTCTTTGAGCACTCTATTCAAGAATTTTGTTAGACTCCATGTTACCGATCCGAAAGTTAAAAGAGGAAGGGCATATTGATTACATAACCTTTATGGCAAATGGTAATTGCTTATCCTTCATATAGTTACTTAAAAAAATCTCCCCATCCCATTCTTATTCTTCGCTTGATTTCATTATCATCGACTGGATCTGCCTGAGTTGCCTGCGGTAGGTATGTGTATTGCTCAACTCATTCTAATCCTTCATCTATTCTCACTGGGCGGGAATGAAGAACTCTGCTAAACATAATTTTTCGTCTTCTTCATAGCCATTTTCAAGCCTACCTTCAGACTTTCCTTGTTCTCGCCACCTATCATTTCCTGTAGTTACTGCCCAGGTTCACCGAAAGGGCAATATTGTATGCAAATCTAACGCCATTTACATTAATTCCTTTGCCATTCCAATCTAAATTTCTGAAAATGTCCTCCTGGCACGCAGTGAACTACGTGGACGAAATTGTGTCTCCTTGTCTGACACCCTTCTCTACTACAAGTTGTCCTGGAATTGCTCTCATCACCGCACATCAGCACACCTGGAAGGAATGTGTCGTGAAAGCACACTGCCTACAGAAAGAACACACGTTTTCTGTCTTTACTACCTGAAACAGTGGATGAAATTTCGAAAGGTCTCTCGCGATTCTGCATTCATGTTTATTCCTTTTGTTTCTTTACATACAGCATATAGATGGAAATATTAGCTAAAGTATACGCTATTCAGGTATATTTCTTTTAAGCAGAGAAGGCAGCAGACAGTAAGAGCGTTTACTGTGATACCATCGATTACCTGAGTTGGGATTAGTTTTGTATTCGCTGCAGTTTAGCAAGTTATAATTTAATTTCTTTATATATTGTAATCTCGTAAGCTATAATTTTGTATGCTCTAATTTCGTAAACTACAATTTTGTATGCACTGAATTCTCGTAAGCTATAATTTTGTATGCACTAATCTCGTAAGCTATAATTTCTGCTCCTCTGCCCTATCACTACACGCTACTCACTTTAACGAGGCATACCACTGACGTAGTTAGGAAAGCGCCTTAGCACTTATTCCTTAGCGATTTATTTTTGGATACGACTGGTTAATATCAGTTTGTATATTCATGTTGGGTATAGTGGGATCTGAATGATTTAAATGACGCAGAATAGGACTATGAGAAGGAATAAGCAAAATAAGTCGCTTAGGAAGAGGTGTTTGAGGAGTACTGGCCACTTAGATTATGATGCTAGTCAGGAAGAAGTGCTATGGAAAGGATGTAGAGTCAAAGTAATATCGTATTGACTTAAAGCTAAGGGAAATAAGCGGCATAATGACAGAAATACCTGCGTAGTTCGTCAGCAAATTATATTCTCCTTCTACGCAGACTTGGCCCAAAATTACATCCTGTTCTTCTTGAATGCTGAGTTGTAACAAGAGATTAACGCCAGAATACGATGCTAGTCACGAAGAAGTGCAATGGAAAGGATACATAGCAGTGTCTATTCTTGCCACTTAATTACGTGAAATAAGCTGAAAAAGGACGAAAATCTGGGGTATGTAAGTGCAAAAAGTGTATTTGGAGGAAGACGTTGGTATGGCACCGCACCAGGAGAGAAAGAGTTTGAAATGACACTGTTACACGTAGTCAGAGAGAGAGAGAGAGAGAGAGAGAGAGAGAGAGAGAGAGAGAGAGAGAGAGAGAGGCCCCGAACTACTCAAACCAGGTCATTGTTCGGCGTAAAACCCAGGCCACGATTAAACTCCTTGACTGCCAGATTCGATTTTCATTTATTCCGACTAAAGTAACATTATTTTAGCTTTCTTAAACTCAGCAATAAAAAAATGATGTGCCTCGAGCGACGACTGGGTGTAGGATAACGATTTCTATTAAGTATGTGATTCGAGCCAACGCTAGATTATTTATATTCTCGTATAGCTCAGAAAAATCCGCTGAAATCAAAGTGTTAACGCTCTCACACTCATACATTCACGCTCACTCACACTCTCGCTCACACTCACACTCACTTTCATTCTCATTCTCACTCTCACACAAACACAGCTAAAAATAAAACCACCTACACAACGCACATTCAAGCCATGCATATACTCAGGTCACTGTGGAAATACCATCAGGCTGACACATACACTCACGCGCACATTCTTTCCTACTCTCACACGGACACACATAAAACACACACACACACACACACACACACACACACCTAATTTTCCTCCCCACCATACGTGCTGCTGTTGTTCCCATCTTCCACCAAACATATACGTACAAATTTCATGCATTCTTGCCTTTTCACTCTGATACAGGAGCGAAACGTTTGGAAATACTGTATTCTTGTGTAACTACTCATCGACGATAAATGTAGGCCTATTGTTGTTGTCAGAGTACTCTAAAGAAGGAAGTTAATGTAAGATACTGAGAAATACACTGTCACTTCAGGAATATTAAATTTATATGAAAAGAACTCAAAAATCAACAGTGCTCATTAAGAAACCATCGATCACAAAAGTAAAGACCTCTTTTTTCTTCCTCCTCCTCCTCCTCTCCCTCTTCCTTCTCCTTCCATTGTTATTTATATATATGTGTTTATATGTATTTATGTATATATGTGTCCGTATTTTGTCACTCTTCTGCCTGTACGGTACTCGTGCTCAACAGCGGCAGTGACCTTTGTTGTTACGCTGCCATAGTCTAGTTATTGTAACCACTCAGTCTTCCTTCGTCGTGTCTGTGGAATGGGAAGGAGCCAGAGGTGGGAACACGAGAACATATAAGTAGAATCGTCTAAGAAGTGCCCAGTTAAATAATAATAATAATTATAATAACAGTAATAATAATAAAATACAGGAAATAAACTCAACCCTGAACTTAACTGAAAGACAGGAACATTATGAAGGTATTGATGAAGTTAATGATGATGATGATGTGCTGGTGCATGATGGTGATGATATGCTAGTGATGTTGGCGACGATAATGATGATGCAGGTGGTGATGATTTTGGTAGAGATGATTGAGATGATTGCGATGATGGTGGTGGTGGTGATGGTGATGCATGGGTGATGGCAGTGGTGAGGATATGCTGGTGAGCTTGATAATGGTGATATAGATGGTGACAGTGATGACGATGATGTGCGGGTGATGACTGTGGTGAGGATATGCTGGTGAGTTTGGTAATGATGATATAGGTGTTGATGATGATGATGATGCCTGTACACGAACTATTGCCAGTGATTGTACAGGGGGGACGAAAACGCACTTCATCGTGACAACGGTTCGAGTATTTGAGTGAGTGATGCGTGTGGGAGGAGGAGAAGAGTTAGGTCAGCATTTATCAGGGATTCCAACCAAACTGCAGGAAAAATAACTCCCAGTAGCAATTGAGCTCTGTTTTTTTTTTTTCATTTTTCACTTTAATAATCACTTGTTTGACTGTGGAGAGAGAGAGAGAGAGAGAGAGAGAGAGAGAGAGAGAGAGAGAGAGAGAGAAGGCATAAACAAGCAATCTTAGGCAAGTCTTTCCATCTGATGACGTATTTTCTATTTTATTTTTTCTACTTCCTTACGGGTACTGGAGACGGTCGCCTTCCCGTGATGTCACTGATGTTATGCAAACGACCCTCAGCTCCCTGTCACCCAAAAGGGGGATGGTGGACTGCCAGAGAAAGACAACTTCATCCTGCAGTCCACTGGGTTCACGTTACAATTGAACCTGGGGCTACAACTACTGCTGCTACTATTTCCTGACGGTTGTGTACAGTTCAGGTTAGCGCCACAGGACTGAGGAAGCTGATGAAGGCTGCATCTAACCCTTCCTCACGCCTAAGCTTCAGAAAATCGTCCTGAGGCAGCAAGAATAATCAAAATAAGACCTCACCAGGATGGAGGGGTTCTGCTCAAGAAAGTTTGCAAATATGGAATTGTATATAAACATGAATGGCCATGTAAATTCATATGACTGGCCAGGTATATACTCAGGACTGGCCAGGTGTATACACATGGCTGGCCAGGTGTATACACATGAGTGGTAACAGAGAGACACGCTCACTCTGGTAGGCTAGGCTAATGCAGGGCAGGTAGAGCAATCAGTCTGGAGGTCACAGCATCGGTCATAAGCACGGCTTCAGCGTGGGTTGTTGAGCTGCCCTTGCATGTCAGATGTGTGCGAGCCGGCCACAACAATACATACATATATACACATACATAAATACATTCATATATACATTTAAGCTCCCAGAGTTCACATATTAGCGATTTTGTTGCATCGTCTACAGATAATCATTTCTGTTTAGATATAATCTTCAGGTAATTAGTTTTATTCTGTGATTTTCTTGCTGGATCTAGTAATAAGTAAATGTTAGCAATTTTTTCCCAAAATATAATATAATAGTGTCCATTTAGCGCCTGTTCAGGAATTTTGTAACTAGATCTTTAAATAATCACTCCCTCTTAGCGGCTGTTTAGATCTGATTGCTGGTTCTTATTCGTTTCCACACAGCGACTATTTAGGGATTTGGTTGCCGTCTCTGCAGATAATAATATTTATTTAGCGACAGAGTACCGAGAATTTAGCGATATTGTTACTGATTCTAAATAATTATAGTCTTTTACATTTGGCGATTTTATTGCTAGATCAACAAATGCTTCATTACTTTCAACGACAGTTTAGCAATTTAGTTGCTAGGTCTAAAGTTAATTATTTCAGTTGAACTATTTTTTTATCTTTACTAAGCTCTAGTAATGATCTAGAATTTGTAAAATTTTATATTTATTTTTTTTTGTCTAGCGATTGTTCAACTTTTGGCATTCTCTCAAGGCTGCCACATTTGTACTTGATCTGGCAACGCTGCTAACCTAGTGTTGTGAATGCCAGTAGAAGATAAACAAGACTAAGTTGTAATATAAATAACCTGTGCTTTTTTAAAGAAAAACAATCTAGACTATCCCAGCAACTTAAAGACGCAGTTTGTTAAGGTCAAGCAGTGTGACGGAGCAATTATTCATTTCCTTAATTAAGAAGCAAAGGATGTTTTGAATGCCACAAAGACAGACACCTCACTCACGATTAACATATCCGTTTTTTTTTTTTTACAAAAGTCCTTCCAAGAAATCGAGCAAAAATAAAGCTATGTTCAAGATCTGTTCATTTCAAGATGCAAAACACACTGCGTTTCAAAGACTGAGGTCGTAAATGAAAAAGGCAGACAGTTCCAGCGTTGACCAGTTACATGCCAGTACATGAAAGACGGAGAGTGCCTGTCTGTTGCATTAGAGCTGGACAGGGAAGGGGTGAGAGTGTAGGTAGACGGGTGCTGCGTGTCTGCTGCAGTGTTGAATCCACACTCTCACACACACACACACACACACACACACACACACACACACACACAAGGCATCCTATTTCCCCGTTCTGCACTCCCAGCCATCATTTTCATCATCACGGAGAGAAGAGGGAGGGGAGAGTGAGAGAGAGAAGGGGGGAGGGATGAAAGAGCGAAAGAGAGAGAGAGAGGGAGGAAGGGGAAGGGAGGAGAGAGAGAGGGAGGAAGGGGGGAGGGAGGGGAGAGAGAGAGAGAGAGGAAGAGGGGAGAGAGGGAGAGGAAGAGGGGAGGGAGGGAGGTGAGAGTGGTGGTGTTGGAGGGTCCGGGCGTGTAATGCCTAGTAATGCGACACGTTATTACCATAGATATTCCCAAACTGTAATAATATTGCGTTGTGAAGTGAGAGGAAGACGGCCACCCCTCATATATACTGCTGTGTGTGTGTGTGTGTGTGTGTGTGTGTGTGTGTGTGTGTGTGTGTGTGATGATAGTAGACAGTGTGATATGTGATGGTAGTGGTGGGGTGTGGCAGTGTAGGGTAGTGTGCGGTGGTGGGGTGTTGCAGTGTATGGTAGTGTGGGTTGGTGGGGTGTTGCAGTAAATGGTAGTGCGTGATCATGGAGTGCAGTTGTGTGTAGTGGTGGCGAGCAGTATGTAGTGGTGAGGTATGATAGTATGGCGTAGATGCTTGATGGTGGCGTGTGGTGGTGAGGTTTAACAGAGTGAGAGGGTGGGCAGAGACAGCCTTGTGTTGCCGGTGGAAACTATTTCAGACATTGTTTTCCCTGGGACATAAAAATAGTTACGTTGCTGTTTGGGTTATTACGGTTGTTGGTGACCATGCTGTTGCTGTTGGCTTCACACACACACACACACACACACACACACACACACACACACACACACACACAGAATGGCATTGTGTTTGGGCTGCCGTGGCATGAAATAATCCTAACACAGCATAACAGAACAACAGCATAACCTAAAATGTCTCGTCGTAAAATGTCATGGTGCGTATTTTTGGAGTGCTTAGTGTTTAATGTCCGAGCTTATAATTTTCAGGTTTGTTGATCCTCTCGTTGCTATCGTTGCCTATGTTGTTGGTGCTACTGTTGTTGTTGTTGCTAATGGTGCTGGTAATGGTGATGTCGCTGGTAAATTGTTGTTGCTAATAATGTTGTTGTTGTTGGTGATAACGTTGATAATGTTGTTGCAGCTAATGTTGTTGATAATGTTGTTGCAGCTAATGTTGTTGATAATGTTGTTGCAGCTAATGTTGTTGATAATGTTGTTGCAGCTAATGTTGTTGATAATGTTGTTGCAGCTAATGTTGTTGATAATGTTGTTGCAGCTAATGTTGTTGATAATGTTGTTGCAGCTAATGTTGTTGATAATGTTGTTGCAGCTAATGTTGTTGATAATGTTGTTGCAGCTAATGTTGTTGATAATGTTGTTGCAGCTAATGTTGTTGATAATGTTGTTGCAGCTAATGTTGTTGATAATGNTTCTCAGTGACAGGAATATAGTAAAATAAACTCCACTGTATTGAAGGGTTTGATGATTGTTGTGTGCATTGGCGTCGTTCCTGTGGGGGATGATTTTGTGTGTTTGTTTTTACTATTATTGTTTCCTGTTGTTCTCACATCCGGACGCGTGTTAATGATAAGGCGTGAAATGTTGGTTGTGCTGTACGTGTATTATTCTGATTTTTGTTTTTGTTACTTTTGTTGTGGTGGTTGATGATGCTTTTTAATTTTTACTGTTGTGTTGTTTGTTGTTGTTGTTTTTGTTGTTGCTGCTGCTTCTCTTCTTCTTTTCCTCTTCCTCCTCCTCCTTATTACCGCGGCCAAGGAGGTTGTGTTTTCACTCCTGTCCGTTTGTTTGTTGGTTGGTTGGTTTGTGAGCAAGATTACACAAAAACTATTGGACGGATTTCCACGAAACTTGGTAGGAGAATGAGCCTTGGCCGAGAATAGACTTATTTAAATTTTGGTGCGGATCCGGATAAAGATGCGGATCCAGTATTTTTCTCTCTCTCTCTTCAACGTTGCGAGATAGGTCGTTTTTCGGCATTTTCGTAAAATTTTCAGTGAATATTGCATGGATCTTTATGAAAAAAAATCAGGCACATTTAGGATGTTGGTATCTACGAATGTGTACAGTTTGGCGCGGATCCATATAAAATTCCGGATCTAGCGGATTTGAATATGCTTGTATAGGGGGGTAGTCTTTTTTCCAGCTGCACGTTGGGCCTTGGCGGAGGGATGCGCTCTACTGAGTGCCATTCTAGTTCTTATTTTCTTTTCTTCTTCTTGCCGATACTCACCTCAATAATGCATGTCAGTGAGACTCAGAGAGTTGGTTATTGTATATATTGTTGTCATTGTTGTTTTTGTTGCTTCTACCGGGTACCCTGCATCAGTATTGCATGTTAATGAGAATCCAGGAACTGGTTGTTGGCGGGGTACTGTAGTTGTTGGCGGGCTACTGTAGTTGTTGGCGGGGTACTGTAGTTGTTGATGTTACCCTTCATGTTGCTGAAAAAGTTGCTGTTGTTTTACTGCACTCACATCGTCACTGCATGTTAATGATGAGGCAGGGATGATTGTTGCAGGCGTGTATATACTGATTTGTTGCTCTTGTTATTGTAGTAGTAGTAGTAGTAGTAGTAGTAGTTGTAGTAGTAGTAGTTATTGTAGTAGTAATCAGTCAGTCTACCAATCAATCAGTATATTTTGTTTCCTAATATATATTACACGTGATAATACGTTTTACAGATGCTGCATAATGATTATAATTAATTACCTATCAACCCCTAAACCGGGCACCGTCCCCCCCCCCCTTCCCCCCCGCACCCACCAGGCGACCCCATCCAGTAGTAGTAGTAGTTGTTGTTGTTGTTGTTGTAGTTATTATAGTAGTTGTTATTGTTGTTGTTGTTATTGTTGTTATATATGTAGAACATCTTACCGTTAAGCACCTTCGTGTGTGGAGCTGGAACCCACCTCTCCACTGCATGTCTAAAAGCTGCCCTTATAGATCTACAGGGGCGAGGAAGGTTTGAGTCCCACACAGATGAGGGTGTTTTACGGTACCATGTTTTTACAGTAGTAGTAGTAGTAGTAGTAGTAGTAGTAGTAATAGTAGTAGTTGTAGTAGGAGTAGTAGTAGTAGTTGGTTGTTGTTGTTGTTGTTGTTGTGTTATTCCTGTACTAGAACCAGTATTGTTATTGTTTCTGTAATTGTTTTGTTTTCTTTATCTGTACTTTTGTTTGCCCTCGCTGTTGTTATTGTTGTCGGTCCTACTTCATTTATTGAGTCTGCTTGTTAGTAATGAGCAAAGGACTGTTACCGTGTTAATGCTTTTTGTTTGTTACGCTTCTTGTTAATATTGTACCTTTTGCTTTGGTTGATGTCATGGAGTCACCGGTTGTTAATTTGTAGGCCTGGATTAATACTTTTGTTACTGTTTATGATGTGTTTGCTACGGTTTGCTACTCTCGTTACTGTTTTTGTTGCTACTTTGTCTTGTTTTTGTTATTGTTGTTATTATTCCTTTCTTGTTGTTACGCTATCTTGTTATTTTGTTGTTGCTTCTGTTGTTACTGTCTTGTTACTGTGATTGTCGTTCCATCTGCCTTTGCATGGCGAAATCCTATTAATGATTGCTGTTACTGTTATGGTTACTATTTTTTTTTCTTTTACACAAGATGAACAGAAGAAAAAACAAATTAAAAAAAATCCATACACCAATTTACAGGTATCCTCCATTCATTAAAAAAAAAAAAAAAAAAAAAAAGCTTGTAACATTTGGACTTGAACTGCTGTAGGTTGAAGTTTGGGGGGAAATTATTGTAGTGAAGAGACTTCGAAACAGATGCAGTTTGGGGAATAAAAGAATATTTGATAGGAAGAAGTTCTGCAATATTGGAGTGTAACAGTCCAGTCATAAACGCTACCAGATGCCCATGTAGCATGGCGGAAGGCGTGGAGAGGTGGCACAATGGATGCAGTTTCGTCTGAGAATTCACCATAAAAGATTCTGGAAAACAGTGCAAGGGAGGCAGCTTGCCGTCTTACTTGTAGTGAAGGTAGTTCACTTGTAATTGCTGGGTTATCAATAATTCTTATAGTTTTGTTCAGAATTCTGTCCAGTTGTTTTAGTGCAACCTCTCCACATCCACTCCACACTGGTGGGCAATTTTCCAGCTGAGAGCGCACATGACCCTTGTAAATTACAGCTAACTGCTTGTTAGTGAAGAAGTTACGGATTCTATACAATAATCCATTTTTTTTTTTTAGGTGGTTTTCGCAAGTGATCTAATATGAGAGGTCCAGATGAGGGTATTGTTAAGTGAAACACCGAGAATTTCAATACTTTTAGAGGTAGGAATATTGGTTGCATTGAAGGTAATACAGGAATCGGGCAATATCTGTCTATTAGTAAGTTGTATATATTTGGTCTTCCCAGCATTAAATGAGACAGTGTTATTTTGGCCCCATTCAGTGATCTTAGATAAGTCTTGATTTATGCAGACTTCTGTACCAGTTGGAGGTTAGATATATTAAGCCTTGTGAATGGGTGTTAAAGGAAGTGTGAAGTATCTGCATATGAGTGAACGGGTGTTTAAGCATGAAGGAAGTGTGAAGTACTGGGTTATCTGCTTATAAGTGTATGGGATTATGGGTGACAGACAAGAGATTATTACTATGAATTAGGAATAGGTTGGAGCCAGGACCGATCCGTGTGGGGCGCAGGTATTAATCGAGTGGCAATTGGAATATAAATCGTCTACTTTTATTCTTGTCTTTCTGTTGCTGAGATAAGAGGAAGTCAGTGGAACAAAAGATGACAGGCCATAGCAAGGGAGTTTTAGATAGCAAGGGCCAGTGCCTCACTCTGTCAAAAGCATTAGAAATATCAAGAATTACTGCATGGGTTTCTTCATGTTGGTCAGTTGATTGATGGATGGTATGAGTCAAGAAACTGAGTATAACAACAGTGGATCTTTTGTGGCGAAAACCATACTGTCTGTCACAAATTAAGTTGCTGAATTTCAGATGTTTAACGATGTTCTTGTTAATTAACCCTTTTTAATTAATTCTTGGTATAGCTGTTGAACTTGTTAATGGTGTTTGTTGTTGCTGTTCCTTCTAATCTCATTACATCATTACCGCCTGCTAATGAGGGCACGACGGAATCAAGGTCTAGGAGATTCTCAAGACCTTGGCCGGAATGTTGTTGTTACACTTTAGACTCGCGAAGTTAGAGCAGCATGTAGAGTGTGTGTGTGTGTGTGTGTGTGTGAATAAAATAAGTTAAAAAGTTATCCAGTTTTATCAAACTTAGTGGAAGAGCTGAGAATCAGCCAAGACGTATAACCTATTCTTTCCGAGAAGAGGTCAAATGTCAACGTCACAAGGCACGTTCAGTAAAAGCAGTTTTTTTCTGCCTTAGACTAATCTTAATTCAAAGGCTGAGGGTAAGCCAAGAACGAAAGGATTTAGCTGTAAGAACAGTCAGTCAAAGATTAAGTCCACAGGGTATGGTTAAATTTCGATTCGTGAGTCCGTGTGTGAACAACTGAAATAAGATTCATCCTATTTGGATTAAATTTGGTGGAAGCACTGAGGATAAACCAAGGGATTAACTTGCTGTCAAAATTCAAGGCCGCATGACAAGGGTTAACTTAAACAGTTTTTACCCGATGTAGACCAAACGTTGTGGATGACTTTTGGG
>JAGKTI010015798.1:3754-20122 GCA_018397915.1 Birgus latro
GGGGGGGGTAACTGCACGGCAGTAGGGTATTTGGGGTAGGTGGTTCCCTAAAGTGGAGATGGCGCTTATAGCAGTCTATGCTGGTTTGAAGTTTCTGGAGAAGGTCCAAGCCCAGGTAGCCGTCGTATGACGTGCAGGAAGAATTGAAGATTATGAACTTGAGATCAATGGAGGTAGGTATGTTGGTGGGTGATGGCCCCGATTTCCTTTGTCTCCCCACGGATGGGCAGGGGCTCGTCCCCCGTGTCTACAAGATGGGCGGTGGTGGGGAGTAGGGGACTGAAGGCTGAGGCATGACGGGAGTAGAAATGGAGGTATAGGCATGATCTGGCCGCTCCCGTGTCAACCAGAAGCCTCGCCTGTATCCTGTTTAAGGTAATTTTTGTCATAGACTGGGGGACGGTACTCGTGTGATGTGGCCCCCACCACCGTGGGGAGGTGCGAGGGGAGGCCTAAAAATCCAGGTGGACCAGGGTGAGCTCCTCGCCGGATTCTGGTTCCCCGGAGTTGGAATAGTCTGTCGTGAGGGTGTCATCGTCCTGGGGTTCCTCATCAATGGAGGGGACCTTGCGCCGTCCTTGGTCATTTTTCTTTCGTTGGGATCCTTTCAGCTGCTCGCACATGTCATGAACGGGGCACCTATTGTTGCATGCCAAGAATTCCCAAGGATTTATAGATATAAGACTGTTTGTGTCTCTTGTGGTTGGACGCCGTTTGTTGGGGTGGACCCATGGGATGGGAGGCGGCGTTGGCTGCATGGTGCGGTTGGGGGCCGGTTGGGTCCTCTGGAAAGGTGGCTTGTAGGTTGGGACCCGACTGACTGCTCCGATATGCTGGGGTTTAGGACGGGCGGTGAGGAGGCAGCGCACCAGTTGTATGTCTTTATCAAGGTCTCCTGAGGGGGTATGAATACTAAAATATTCTCTGACGTTGCTGGGGAGGATCCTGATGAGGGTGTTGAATGGGTGAATGTCCTGGGAGGCTGTGTCTGCTCCCGGGCAGGCGGCGGTGACAGGTCGCCTGGCCTGGATGAGTGTGTCATCCAGGTTATTGTCACAGGTAAGCACATCTAATTGTGATAGGGCAACGACCTTTCCTAGTGAAGGGGTGGCAGCTTGGGTTACTATGCCCTTGAATTGAGCCCAAGTTAGGTCAGGGACAATTTTCATAGCAATGCGGGAACCTATCTTTTCCAAGTGTGGTAAAGTGACTGCTATTTTTGGTTCGTCGTTTTCAAACCCTATTTTGAGTAAGGGTTCAATCATGCACATGTTTGTGTCGATATCGTATTGTTCAGGGTCAAATCTTGGTATGGGGATGTGTGTTTTGGCTGCCAATTTTGATAGTCTCCCTGATTGTTCCTTGGTGTTCTATTGATGACCGGGTTGAGGACCACCGCTTGCCACCAGTGGTATGCTCTGTGTTTTTGTGGCACGACCTCTCACTCCGTAAATACGCAGGCTCAACCTCAGGTTTGCAGTCGTGTCTGAAGGTGCGATTATTCGCACCACAAGTCACAGGCACAAGATTTTTGGAGTCCTTTACTACATGACTGGGTTAGAACATTTACCAAAGGAACAGGGCAAAAACACAGGCAAACCAGTAAAACACATATATTAACCAGATCTGGAAAAACAATACAATATGGGATACTACATGTGGCACTTGCAGAGTTAAATTACAACAAATTCAGCAACACTATTAATAACAGAGTGGCACACTGGGAAGGATGAGTCCGTGGCTCACTACGTGTCCAAGTTAGGGTTACACAATGAGTTCAGGTCTGTTTCTGGCCTTGTACCCCCTGATAGAGGCTTTTTCCCTCGCACCCTATGAGTGATACTGAACCGGGACTCGGTGATAAGTTTACTGGGGATCGCTAGAGCAATCGCAGTGGGGCTCACTCGTAAAGTGGGGAACACGGTACACTGGGAAGGTGAAGGGAGTCACTAAGGGAAGGGGAAGTCACTGAAATCACTAGTGGGAATCACGTAACACAGTGCACTGGGGAGGTGAAAGGATTCACTAAGGGAAGGGGAAATCACTGAAATCACTAGGGGAAATCACGTATATCACCAGGGCCGGAGTGACGATAGGAGCAGGAGGGAGACTCCTCACGCTCTCTGGAGGTTCAGGTGTTGGGCAGGTGTGAGAGGGAGGCCGGCAGGGGGCGAGGGCGTCACCTCGTGTTGGGAGGCAACACCGGGGGTCCCTGGGCCCTCAGGACTAGGACCGAAGAGGTCCAGGAGGCGAGTGGCCTGGCGGAAGGCCCGGGCTGTGGTCAGAGTGTGGGGAGCGTCAGGCGACCCTGGGGAGTCCAGAGAGGAGGGCACGCTCCTCGCAGGTCGAGGACTGTGGTCTCAGAAGGAGGACGAGGCCGTCAGGAGTTTCCTGCGGCCTGGGTGCCCCTTGGAGTCCATCAGGATCGGCCGGCGGGAGGTGGGCAGCTGGTCACATCCCCCACACGCTGGGCTTGTAGGGGAGAGAGAAAGACGTCCCGCTCGGCCACAGGAGGGGCGGGCCGAGCCAGGGACTTGCTCCCTTTCAGGAGTCTCCGGCTTCGTGGAGGAGGAGGAGCCAGAACTCGCGCCCTCAACACGTCAGGAATGACAGGCGCCGCTGAAACTCCATGCTGGGAGGGAAGGAGGCCCGGCGGTGCTCCTTCAACCTTGCAAGCCTGACGGGCGTTGCCAAGGTGTCCTGACAGAGGGAAGAGAGGGTGGGACCCGATAGGCACTCCCTGAGCCAGGCAAACCCGACGGGCATTGCTGAGGCACCCCTCACTCCGAGGGAGACAGGAGAGAGATATCCGACGGATGCTCTCAGTGGGGCAGGGCCAACGGGCGCTACCTCACTCCTGCTGGAGGGCTGACGCAGCTGAGGTGTGCCCAGTGGGTGGCGCCACAAGGGCTCTGCTCCCTGTCCCCGGGTTGGCAGGGGGATCCGACGGACGCCCTCACACACGTTTGCCTGACGGGCGCAACTGTGATACTGCTCCTGGAGGAGGGAAACAGACGGGGATGAACTGACGGTCGTTCCCTCGTCAGCAATTCCATCAGGAGTTGCTGTGCCGCTGCGTGGGAAGACTGCAAGACAGCTCTCAGCCCTAGTCTAATGAGGGCTGGCACGGGTGGAGAGTAGTGCACTCGGACTGGTACCTTGGGTCTGGTCCGGTTGCAGGGAGGAGGGGCTTACGGAAGAAGGAGAGGTAGGCCATTGTGGCCCGGAAGGCTATTTCACCTGTAAGGTGAGTATTTCCTCCCTATTTTGGTGGTTGATGGTGTCGGAATTGGTGTGCATTTTACTTATACTGTTCCATAATCAGTCATGCTAATTTACTTTCCACTATTTCAAACGGGGTGGGTAGGATCCAGAAAAAAACAAGAAAAAGCAAGGTTAGAAAGTGAAAGTAACACCCAGTGATATGAACAATGAACCCAACGATTAATCATTCAACTCTTCAAAATTTTCGGCTCCATCTCGCAGATGAACCCATTCATAACACCCTCAGCTAATTATATTACGTTGCTATTCTATCACTAAAACCGGAGCCGATCCGTCGACTGCCTAAAGCAAAGCAGATCCGTCGATCATATGCAAGTGACATGGTTTCATGCGTTTTTGTTTTTGTTGCCGATTCATTTGTTTTCTGAACATGTATAAATTATTTCATTTTCACTTATCATATCATCCCATCATCTTTGCTTGAACATCTCCTCTGGTTTTCCAAACTCTTCCACTTTTCCATTTATTGCCCCCTATGGCCAGGCGTGTATTGTAACTGACGACCATTCACTCAAGCTTTCGTTCTGTAATATCTTTTTATACCACTGGGTAGGGGTGAGACACTTCTCCAAGAAAACAATCTGGTGTCCCTCAGTCCTATGGATCAGCTGTGGTACCCATCAAGGCAAATTAGTCTAGTGGTCAATTCAGGCCACTTCAAATCCATTCTGTTTAGGTAATTTCTGCTATATTTAGGTCCCATCGTAGCAATCAGGGCTCACTTTTGTCTGTACCGGACCGATCAGGTCAACTCTGGTCCATCACAATTAATTCCGGATCTTTCAGGCCAAAATGAGACCTGTCCACCGACATCCACTCCAGCCACTTAATGGCCCAGCCCAACTCAGTCAGATCAGGTCAGGACCATTTTGATCAGCTCACATCCACTTAGGTCAAACTCAGGATCATTCAGGCCATTTCAGGCACATCTAGACACTTCACGTCCATTCAGGCTCAATCAAGTCAGCTAAGGCTAGCTGAGCTCCATTCAGGTCCGAATATGTCTACTGAGGATCCGAACATCCAACCAGATCAATATTAAATGAATTCGGTTCACTTCACGTCCACCCACGTCAGTTTACATCTATTCTTCTCAGTTAATGACATTTCTGCTATGTTCAGTCCCAAACAGATCAACTTAGATCCTTTCAAGTCAGTACAGTTAACTCGATCCATCAGATACATTCAAGCCTATGTAAATCTGTTCAGATCATGCTCAGCCCTATGAATACATAAGATAATATTCAGGCTCACTCATCCTACGGTTTTCAGTTTATGACAGTGCGTGTCTTTTAGGTTCATTCAGGACCATCAGAGTAATTCAGATCAACACAGATGACTTCATTTCATGCCTATGATGGTAAACGCCAACAATCAGTCTTTCAATATAAATGCTTTTGAGATAGGCCTATGATGATTCGGGTCTTTGAGTTCCGAGACAGATGGGTAGACAGGAGTGGGCAGGATAAGCTGAGATGGTACTGGATGTTGGGAGGGAATGAGGAAGTTTGAGTGTCATCACTTTAATGAGATTAAAAGCACATCAGAGTAGAAATGGGGGGAGGGATCAGTACGTGGATGGAATTAGCTGAGAAGGTTGATGGTGTGTAGTGGATCATGATGGGCAGAGTACATCCTGTTAGGATGGGAAGATGCATTCTACCTGAAGATAAGGAGGAAGAACGGTTGGAATAGTTGGTAGTTGCATGGATGGTTTGGGCTTGGTGATGAACGGCAGTAGCCTATAAAAATGGACATTGTGTGAGGAGTGACACTGATGGAGCGAAGATTTAAGTCAGAGTTCCCTTAACCCGCCCAGCCCCACCGACTTACGATGCATGTCACTACTTTTTTCCGCGGACAGACCCACTGACGTGCATCGTACGTCACTCAATTGCAAAACCCATCGTGTGCACATTTTTCAACATTCGCCAGTGATTTTTGGTAGGCATATGTGAGAGACCTTCTTCTACTTACTGTCAAGCGGGGATACTGCCTGGTCCCCCTCCCCCCCTCCCTCCCCTCCCCCCCACACTGGACAATTCACCTGTTAGCAGTAACCTGGCCAGTAAAGACATGTTGCCCCAAGGTCTCTCCAATGATGAAATTCACGGTGAAAGTGATTCCTGAGGTGGAGGAAAAAGAAACAAAGAAGCTGCAGGGAGAAACAAACAGAAGTGATGAGGTGGTAATGTCATAAAAGAAGGTGCCATATGCTGGGGTTTTGGGTGAGTGAACAATGCTTTTATCGCCTACATTATTGTGTGAAAACCAATATAGACTTGTACTACACATAAATTCGTACCAAATAAAATAAATAAATACGTAATTTAAAGTGGCTTGAATTAGTTAACCCTTCCATAGTTCGTTCTCTTTAGCCAGGTAGGCTACCCTGAAAAAGAAGGGAAATGTAAGGCTGAATGAAACCTGTATCAACATTTTTAAGCTCAGAAGGGCGATTTCTCTATGAATTTTCGATGATTCTCACAAAAAGCGGAGGTTTGAGCCAAAAAAAAAAAAAAAAAGTTGAAAATCGGTCGGGTTCTGAGATCGTAAAAAATTGGTCAGGACTGGGTGGGTTAAAAATCTGATGTGTGTATGTGAAGAGGACAGGAAAACAGCAAGCAGGATGAAGGGATGACAGCGTGTGCAGGAATGGGCAGCGGAAATCACGCTGCAAAGACGGGCACTGCTGGTTGACTGGTATGATCATAGTGGTGACCAGTTTAAATTCAAGCAATTTTCACATAAGAGTTGAACAACACAAAGTAAGCGTGCATCGCTCATAAAAGCATCTGGTGTCTTATCACACATGTAAAACTGGAAAACTGAAATCCAAAGCAGAAGCTGATAGATATACAGTCATAGTGTCATACTCAAAGAAGTCTGATTTAATGGACTAGGATATGATGGATTTCCAAAATTTGTGGAATGCACAGCGTAGCTACAGTGTGTTCTGTCATATTAATTCCTTCAGGCCAACAACTTTATTATGTAGCTAGCTAGTGTAATACTAGCACAACCCGTAGTGTGATATTATTTGGTTCTAGAGAATTCTTTAATAAAGCAGTTAGCGATTCTGTATGTAATTTCGAAAATCAGTCATTCTTTTACTGAATAAAATCGTCTGAAGTCTCCAGGGTGAGGCGTTTATACGATGCTTGTGGTGTCGCAAGGGTGCAGGCTGAGAGGAATAACATGGTAAAACGAATGAGTTCTGAACGAAGTCGTTGTTCGAATCGATGTAAGAAATACCGATATTGGAAGAAAAGATAGGTGGATATACTAGAAATAAGAGGCTTGTAAACAGATTATTACAAAAAAACGAAAATAAAACAAAGAAGACAGAAATGTATAATGGTAAAGATGCAAGATAAACTGTGAACTGTGAATCCGAATGAATAATAGTTTTTATTTCAAAAGAGACCTAATCAATTCTCAAATCATTCATCTAATTAAACAACAAATATGGTACTGATTTTTCTGTTCAGTACTATTCATTAACTTTGTTGCATAGATAAAGCAATATTTTGGACAGTTAAAAAAAAAAATAATAATAATAATGCTTACCCAATGCGGAACCTACCAAAGATCATGTATAATGGCACATAATTTAAAAAGTCTTTACAGCAAGTTTGTAAACTGTGGTTTGGCGCACCAATCTGTTGTAATTTCGATGACACTACCCCATACTTTACCTTATACAGACTAATTATAATCAAGAGAAATTATATACACATGCAGTGTGCACCACGTAAACCACTACACTTGCAAACTGCCAGATCTCACTTCTCCCTGGATAGTGGAGAAACAGGGTTAATCCACTGAGAGTATAATTATATTTCCGTAAGTTTAACAAAATGAAAAAGTGTAACGCCACTTCTGAATGAGACAAGGGAAGCATGCTTCAAATTTCCCACCTAGATATATGGTCAATTCCTAAGTGGATATTAAAATCAAAATAATAACATCCATTATAAGGTTATTGTGAAATTTTAATTTTGACTAAATGAATATGATCCCTGGGTATTCAGTGGTTTCTGAAATCTGACTCTGAACATGTTCAGAACTGGTGAAAAAAAAAAATCACAAGAAAATGCGGGCAATAACTGTAATACTGTACCGTATTAAAATTCTGACTAGACGGGAATCATCCTCAGGCAATGGGCTTTCAGTGTGTGGAATATAATAATAATAATAACAATAATAATAATAATAATAATAATAACTTCATACGCTAGTTTGAGAGAACTGACTCAGAATAATTTTAAATCAAGTTCAAAATAGGTACAAATCCCAAGAAAAACATCCACTATGAGGCCATCATGTGGAATAACAATATTCTGACTAGACGTGCATCATCCCCTGGTAGTGTGGGCTTTAAGTGTGTAGGATAAAAACAGAAAAAAGAAAAAAAGAAAATTATCCAGTAGTTTCTGAGATATGACTCCAGACATGAATGCACTTATTCCAAGGGATGCCAAAATCGAATGAAAAATGTCCGATACAAGGGCATTATGTGAAATATCGGAATTCTGACTAGCCGGGCACCTTCCTCGGGTAATGGGCTTTCAGTGTGTGAAATATGAAAACAAAAATCCATCCAACAGTTTCTGAGATTATACTCTGGATGCACACACACATGCACACATAAGATAGACAGACAGACATGAACAATTTTAAGATTCCTCTTCTGGGTCAAACGACCCAGGCGGGGAGCTAAGGACAGGCTTAATCCTTCGAGCTGCAGTGTCAGACTTACCAAAGCTGAAATTTATCACCCGACATCAGACAAAATAAAATACAAATACGACACCACTCCTAAAATGGGCAATCTCTGAAAAGTCGAGACTTCCAAAAGCTGCATATATCAAATCTGAAATACTACAGTGTGACATCACTCCAAAATGGGTAAAGCGAGCGAGTGCACAGTGAAGGAAATATAAGGGAAAATGGCTTCCTTACCGGAGTTCTTTAGCCTTGAGACCCAAGTTGTAAACTGCATTTCAGGCACATTTCCCATCAGTCCTGCTCCCTGCACAAAGAAAAACTTACCGATTGATATTTAATAACGATAACTTTACCTGTTCTAGTCTGTTCAGTCTCACTGATTTAGGCTACGGTACATCAATAAGGCTAAAATGATGACAGTCGTATTGTATTCACTCAAGAGTTGCTAGTTTTAGTTAGCTACCTTACTATTAGTTAGATAATCCACTGCAACCAATGTCACGGTAGCGCTTTTTAACTGCACGGGTTTTATTCGTCTCTGTCTACAGTACAACTCTCATGTCTGGATAGGCTCCCCATATACACCTCTACTCAACAAAGTGGAGACATAGAATTTTTGTCTCATCAACTCTCCTCCTCTTACTGGCCCCCTTCAAGCTCTATTTCTTCGCCGCACTGATGTATCTTTATCTCTTTTCTATCACTACTTTAATGGTCACTGCTCCTTTGAACAGTCTGCAAGTATACATACCTCCACCATTACGGAAGGCATGTAGCACCCGTCTAGACTATAGCAATGTCACGAATTTTCTACATTGTGAAATTATGTACCGTAAATCGTGACATCGACTGATTTGGCGGGAGTGACGAATAGTTCTGAAATGCATGAAATTTCGCTCATTCTCTCAACCGTCCACTTGCGTACTTACATTCGCATCGAATTTTCAAAACTTTCGTCATTCTTTCACAAGTGATTGTCTTTATGTACAGACAGTGCATTCCTCTGAGCGATAATTTCTGAATTGTCATTTCTTTGAACTTGCCTCCCCGGCCGTTATTTGGCCACGCCCCTTTCACACGTCCCTTACATTGGACACTCAAACACAGTCAGTCGTCCAAGCAATAGTCTCGGAGTGTGGTTGTGCCGTGCGCAAAGCTCGAGCAGGTTTCTTTTTCTTAGCGATCTCAGAAGTCTCAGCTGCATCGGCGTGAATTCCCGAAGCTCCCACCAGCCTGGTGATCGACTGTATTAGCAACGGTCTCATCCTTACCAATTAGTATTTTCTTTTGTTTTTCCTAGGCTTAAGGTTTTGGTTATTTAGCTATTTGTCTGAGTGCTTGAGTGAGTGCATTTCCCTTTCTTTGATTTTGAATTGATTCATGTAACGTAAATTTATTTTCTTGTATTTAATAAATTTGCAGTTCATGTTCTTGAGCTTTGTTAAATGTAACAGACGTGTTTGATTTCCTCACATATTTAGTACACTTTTGCTACTCTGAGTTAGCACAACTCCTTATATTAATCGCGACTGGTACTTATGCCAGCTCTTGGTATTAATTCTTAAATCCGTTGTGCTAGCTAGGAGTTTGGCTCAGCCAAGATCCTGTTTATTATTATTATCATTATTATTTTTTGAATGTTAAGGGGACAAACTAACTTTCTCAGAGGCCAACATTACAGTAATACAGCCTTCTTGAGCGTTTAGTCTCTGCTGTGTACTGTTGAGAAAGTTTATAAATTCTCGACTCTAGAGAACTGGCGAAGTAAGCCAGCATAAAAGTGAAATCGCTACTTGATTTCATGAGTCAATTCTCTCGTGGTAATCGACTCGATAGTTATTCCTGGCACACATAGCTATACATTGTTATACATTTTTCATTTTCCCCCTGACATCTGGCGACCTCATCCCAAGATATTAAAGATTATGTCCCGTCGCGCTGTAATTACGAGCAGCAACGCGAGAATGCCGCCTGTGAAGAGCAGAAAATTCGGCATGAGCTCAAAAAAGAACAGCATGAGCGCGAGGAACGTGAGAAAGCACGTGAACACGAGCGTGCCGAGCACAAGGCACGTGAAAGAGAACGTGAATACAAGGAACGCGAGAAAGAGCGCGAGTGTGAGCACAAGGAACGTCAGAAAGAGCGCGAGCGCAAGGAACATGAGAAGGAGCGCGAGGAATGCGAGAAAGAGCGCAAGTGCAAGGAACGCGAGAAGAAGCGCGAGGAACGTGAGAAGGAGCGTGAGCTTGAGGAACGAAAGCGAGAACGTAAACACGAGCTTGAAGTGCTGAAGCTGAAGCGAGACTCCTTGGCTTCAGGCACATCGGGTGCAGCTAACCCAAGCCCCACTAGTGCTCTCTCAGCACCTGTTCTAGCAACTCCACGTCTCAAGCTTCCTTCTTACAAGGAAGACGAGCGAATCGAGCCATTCATAGCTCGTTTTGAAGACATGGCAAAGCTGTACGATCTGGATTAGGCAGCTTAGCAGCTTCAGTTCCTTAGCCTGTTTTTTAAGGGCCCTGCCCTCGACATTCTCCACAGAATTCGCGGAGATAATCTCACGTATGAGATGATGAAGACTGCACTCGTCAAAGCGTACAGTCTTACCGTTGATCACGCTAGGAATCAGTTCATGAAGGCGCTTCTCCAGGAAAAGGAGACAGCTGTTCATTTCCTTGACTGTCTCACAGCATACTTAGGCAAGTGGATGGAGAAGGACAAGACTCCCAGCACGTGAGAGGGAATAACTGACATTGTGCTGCACACAAAGCTGGAAAAGTCATGGCCTGCTGAGCTTATGGCCCAGCTCAAGAAGTGCAAAGTGAAGGATGCAAACCAAATGGTGGAAAAGGCTGATGCTTTCTTTACTGCATCCGGGTACCAAACTCGTAGGCAACAGCCATGGAATAAGAAAGATACTGCTAAGTCTGGTAAGCAATCTCAGACTGAACCCCAGCATCAAGGCCATTCTCAGAATAATGGCCAAGGTCCAAACAAACCGCAGAAGGACCTGGGGCAGAATACACAGAAACCTGACTGGAAGAGGTACAAGCAGTACCCTAACCAGCAGCAGTACTCTAAGCAGCAGCAGTATCAGCCACGCAATCTACAACTGGGACAAACCTTTTCAGCATCAGCCCCAGTGTATCGGAGGCAGGAGGCAAACGCAGCCTTCATTCCCCAACAGGCGCACGATGGTGGTGCCGTCCCCACCAGCACAGGTCCTCCTTCACAGTCCACTAGTCCCTCTCAGATGGTGAACTCTCCTCCACAGGCCATCAGTGCTCCTGCTCCCCAGATGGTGATACAACTCCTAACGCACCTAGTCAAAGTATGACTCCTCGTGCACCTAGTTCAGGTACGACCCCTAAGGCATATAGTTCTCAGGGCACTACGTTCGCTGCATCGTACGTTCCACAGTCTCATCAATAACTGGCTACTGCCTCCTCGGACCCATCCACTGGCAACAGTGCCTTTCTTGTTCAGCCAGGGTTTGTGGGAGGTGTTTCTGTAAATGTTCTGAGGGACAATGGTTCCTCAGGTTGCTCCATCAAGCAGAGTCTAGTTCGGCCCGAGGAGTACACAGGTAGGCACACCCAAGTTAGACTTATTGATGGATCAGTGAGATTGTTCCCTGAGGCACGTATCCAGGTAGCATCTCCCTTTTACACAGGTTTGACAGTTGCAGCTGTCATGCCAGAACCTTTGTTTGACCTTATTATAAGTAACATACCAAGCGTCAAAAATATTTGCGCTGTAGATGTTGCTACACAGACTTCGGCTGCTGCAGTAACACGAGCCATGGCCAAGGCTCCGAACCGTGTCACCACGCTGACCATTGCAACGCCGCAAGATCTGATACGCAGTCAAGACGTTGTCCAAGAACAACAGTCTGACCCGACACTTGCCACAGTATGTAGAAAACTGGAGAGTAATGCGATGAAGTATTCGCAGGGTGGTCAAGCCATGTTCCTTCGTAAGTGAGGACAGCTGTACCGTGAGTCACAAACACCCCAGGGTGGGGTTCGACTGCAGTTTGTCATTCCCGCGAAGTATCGCCGAGCAGTGTTTGAACTGGGTCATTGTTCAGTGATGGGAGGTCACATGGGCCAAAAGAAAACCTCTGACCGCATCCATGCTGACTTTTTCTGGCCAGGAGTGGGACAGGAAATAACTAGGCTAGTGCGTTCCTGCGATGTGTGTCAACGTACCACTGACCGCGGGCGTGTCCGTCCCGCGCCATTGAAGCCATTGCCTGTAATCTCTGAACCGTTCGAGAGTAGCAGTTGATATTGTTGGGCCAATCACTCCTAGGGCTAGTGATGGACCAAAGTACATCCTCACTATCGTTGATTTCAGCACACAGTGTCCTGAAGCCGTGGCCCTTAAGAATATAGAGGCCGTCACTGTTGCAGAGGCACTGATTGAGGTGTTCTGCCGAGTAGGTATCCCCAAGGAGGTCTTAAGCGACCGAGGTTCGCAGTTCACCTCTGCAATGATGAATGAAGCATTCAGGTTGTTATCAATCAGAGGCTTGCGAACTACGCCCTACCACCCCAAGTGTAACGGGTTGTGTGAGAGGTTCAATGGGACTCTCAAGAAGATGTTGAAGTGCATGGCCACTGAACAGCCAAAAGAATGGCCGCGGTTCATTGCTCCTCTTCTTTTTGCTTATCGAGAAGCCCCACAGCATTCCTTGAAGTTCTCACCTTTTGAACTGGTGTATGGAAGGTCGGTCCGTGAGCCACTTCAAGTCTTTCGAGAGTTATGGGACCATGACTCTGAAGTCAAGACCACCTACACCTATGTCCTTGATTTAGCTGACCGCCTCCAGTCGACATGCGAGTTAGCTAAGGAAGAATTGATCAAGGCGTGCGAAGTTCAGAAAGCTTATTATGATAAGAAAGCAAAGCTTCGGAAGTTCAGTCCAGGTGATAAATGCCTGGTGTTACTCCCCACTGCCCAGAACAAGTTATTGGCACAGTGGAAGGGTCCATACAATGTAGTAGAGCGCATTTCAGACCTCAACTACATAATCCAGATGGGGAATCTTCGGAAAAGATTCCACATTAATATGTTGAAGGCGTATTATGAGCCAAACCCTGAGGAAGCTGGCTTTCCTGTACTCGGTGACTGTCACCAGCCACCAGAAGAAACTGGCGCAGTCAAGGTGATCCCAACTGAGGACACTGATGACGAGCCCTTAACCGCTCAGTCCCGGCAGAAGGAGACTGTCGGAGATGTCTTACTTAATGCTGACATAGCATTAGATGACCAAAATGTCATAAGGTCACTGCTCTGTCGGTATGCTGGTGTCTTCTCTGACCAACCTAGACTGGCAAAGGTTGAGTGTCACAAAATTGAGCTGACCAGCAATACTACTGTAAAGGTTAAGCCATATCTGATTCCCATGCGACTATTGGACGCAGTAGATAAAGAAATTGCCGACATGGAGGCTGCAGGTATCATTGAAAAGTCTTCATCTCCATACTGCAGTCCAATGGTGGTAGTCCGCAAGAAGGATGGCGGAGTCAGGATTCGTGGCGATTATAGGAGGCTAAATGCAATCACTAAAGTGGATGCTGAGCCAATGGGTGACCATATTGCCATCTTCTCCAAGCTGGCAGGGTCAGGATACTTCACAAAGCTCGATCTAGCGAAGGGATTCTTCCAGATTCCCCTTCATCCCGAGTGTTGTCAGTTCACCGCTTTTGCTACTCCTAGGGGGTTGTACCAGTACAAGGTCCTTCCATTTGGACTTACCAATTCCCCAGCAGTATTCAATCGAGCCTTGAGACAAGTGCTCCATGGTATCGTAGGAGTAGAAATGTTCGTTGATGATGTCCTTGTGCATTCTGCCATGTTGGAGGAGCACCTCAGACTCTTGGAAATTGTCTTCAGTAGACTCCAGAGTTTCAGCATGACTGTGAAACCCAGCAAGTGTAAGACTGCGCACAATGAAGTGGAGTTCCTCAGACATATCGTTGGCAACAATTGCTGCAAGTGTCAGGGCGATAAGATCAGAAAAGTTAAGGAAGCCCCGAGACCTGTGACCAAGAAACAGGTTAGGGCATTCCTCGGTTTAGCGGGGTATTATAGAAGTTTTATCCCCAATTTCGCTCTCATTGCCCAGCCGTTGTACAAGACGTTTCAGAAGCATGCTCCAAATACCACTGAATGGGGAGAAGCACAAGAGAGATCCTTTGCCACCCTCAAGAACATGCTGTGTAAGGAGCCTATTTTACAGCTGCCTGATTCCAATAAACCTTTCGTACTGCGTACCGATGCCTCACAAGATGGAGTAGGTGCCGTACTGATGCAAGAATCGGAAGGTGGAATTTTCCCAGTGGCATATCACAGCCGTAAACTAAAACCCGCTGAGAGGAATTATGGTACTGTGAAGGAGCTCTTGGCTGTGGTTGATGGTGTTAAGAAATATTACTATTATTTATAAGGAGCACCATTTACTCTGGAAACCGATCATATGCCACTCACTAGTCTCAGCACAACTAAGACGGCTAATGCAAGACTGACATGCTGGACACTGTATTTGCAGCAATTTAACTTTCTTGTGAGATACATCAAGGGAAGCGACAATGTAGGTGCAGACCTGATGTCTCGCCTGCTGAATGATGATTAACATGGGTATCTGTCGTACACTGGGTTCTCTAAGACTGCGCTGTTCTCAGAGATTTGAGCAATCCAAGAACTAGCTTGGTTCCCAGTCAGTAATATGCTACTAAGATCTCACGTCTCGCTCGTTGGCCCTATGGGACACATTATGTCTATGGTCTGTACATACACATGTGCCATAGATTATAAGCGCATAGTCACGGCGATCCCAACTGTGGACACCGATGATGAATGGGCAGTCGCGGCGATCCCAACTGAGGACACCGATGACAAACGGGCAGTCACGGTGATCCCAACCGAGGACACCGACGATGAACCCTCTATTAGCCATAAGTATAGGTTAAAAAGGGCAACTATTAAGAAAATAATGGCGACCTTAAATGTACCAAACTCTTGCTGTTAATTGATTTTCAGCTAAAGTGTACTTTGTATTGTATATGGATTGACTGCTGGGTGGATGGTACTTGCAATTTAATACAAATTGTCACATTGACACTACTGATGCTCCACCTTGACTCATTCCACAGGTACAGTTGGTGGATGAAGCAGATGTCCAGGTCCACTGATTGTCTCTGCTGCACGCTGCCGCCTTTTCTCCTCTGCCCTCGTCGCCTTTATTATTGCATTAAGTTATACTGTATGCAATTAAATCACTTAATAACACGTGATTCACAGATATGCTGATATCCACAAGGAAAAGGAAACACGTTTTTCTTGTGGATATCAGCTTATACTGTATCATTATTGCTTTACACGTAGGTACAGTTACACTACAACTGTTACACCTACACCGTGTATCACATACACCACGCTACATAACAATTAGTTGTCAATGTAAATGTAGCGAACTTTCACTCAGTTTGACCTGAGTACAGGATTTTTCACGATCGTCTCGGAGTTCTTCCCTCAAGCTCGCTTCTCTTAACGTAAATACGAGGCTTTTACGCTCATAGGCGACAGTGCTTTTCTCCTATAACAGGATAGTACACACACCACAATGTGAATCTTGTGTGATTGTGTAATGCCATATTTCTTACATATGATATAAGTAGTATAAGTGTTATAAGTTAGTATAAGAATAGTGTAAGTATTTAATGTACGTAATTTACATTGGGTTATGTATGATGTAAGTGTGAATTCTAGACCCTGTTATGATGATGTAATGTGTGGGAAGTGGATCTTGTAATTTATTTTTTGGGCTTGATTTTAGTTAAAGTGTAATAGAGAAGTATTATTGTTAATGTGGACCGTGTGGAGCGAGTTGGACGTGCAAATTCGTGTCTGGTTTCGATAAAGAGGCGTAGAAAGTTAATTTGAGATTTAAATTAGCGATGAGTCGTATTTACACCTGGAATTCAGAATTTTGTAGTTGAGTTTGTCGTCTTGTTGTACTAAATAATGATGTCTAAGAACTTAGGTAAAGTCTGACTATTGATTATTGTCATAGTTAACCGCGAAATTAATTTATTTGGCAGTCATCAGTTGCAGGCCAGTGCCGGCGCAAGACAAAGGGATATTGTGTCAATGCATGACTTTAGGCATCGTTTTAAAATTGTTAGACCTATGTTATTGCCACAAAATTTAAATCATCATAAGTCATTTTGTATAAGTAGAGGACTGCGTAAACTCCTTGTTGCAAAATTCCTGGACGATGATATAACAAGTTGACTGTAGAGTAATTGTTCGAAGTCAGAACCGGGTAGTAAAAACGTAGCGGGT
>JAGKTI010015799.1:7135-20122 GCA_018397915.1 Birgus latro
AACGAATTTACGGCATGCTGAAAACAGGTTAGACTTGAAAATCATTATGGAAATCATCTTTCACACAGTTTATGCATGAGATTAATGATATGGAAAGAACAAAACAAGGAATTTTGATGAAGTTAGAGTACTTATGAGAATGATGCCGCCATCCTGATGTATAACCCGCTTGGTCTTCTCAGACTCTGACAGTAAGACCTTTCACCTGACACACCTTAGCACTTCCGGTGCACTTTACACTCACCAGCACTTCTCACAAGCACTTTCCACAATGTTTTCTTTCGCATACCTTGCATCACATCACTTCACTGCACTGTACGTAACAGTAAATTCCCGTGTGGTCTGGTGACGAGTCCTGGAGAATTTAGTCAATCTCATCATACTTAGGAGTAAACATCATCTTCCTCTCCACGTTCCGTCTGGTTTTCAAAGCGAAATCAGCCATGTACTGCTGTAGTTTGTCTCGGGAGCGAGAAAGGTTGAATTCATGGAGGATCCGTGATGTTGGGCACCCGGCGTCCACCTTCTCCAATACCTCCCTCTTCTTCTCCACGGTCAGAACCACTTTCTTCCTCTTCTCAGGTAGGGTATCACCACAAAACCAAGCGCATCATAAGCCATTTTGAGAGCGTGTTGATGATCCAGGAGCGGAGCAGGAAATGAGACCGTGAGAGAGGTGGGAGGCGCGAAAACACAGCTGGTCGGCGCGCGCGGGAAATTCAGACTAACGCAGTCCCAAAAAATCGGATTTTTTTCGGATTTTTCCGAATTTTTGGGCATTTGGGGGGTCGGACAGCCTACGACGTCCGAATAGTGATGCATCCGAATAATGGACGTCCGAATAATAGAGGGATTACTGTATATTTATCTATCTATCTATCTACAGCCCGACGCCCTAATTCTCCAAAGGGTGGCAGCAGACAAAATGCCTCCAAGTCGCTCTGTCACCCACCATTTGCCTACCCTCCCCCCAGCTCACTCCTCCCTCCCTCATATACCTCTCAACTCCATCCCTCCACCTCATCCCCAGTCTTCCCCTCCCTCTCCCTCCCTCCACCCCACATGCATACACGCTCTTAGTCAGTCAGTCATTGTCCATTCTCTCCACATGTCCAAACCACCTCAGTGTATTTCTCCTAATCTTCTCAACCACATCCACATCCACCCCACAACGTTCCTTCACTTCTTCATTCATCAACCTGTCCCTCCATGTCACTCCACATGCACCTCTCAAGTAACTCATTTCCACTTGTTACCCTCTAGCAAGGTCCATGCCTCACTTCCATATGTTAGGGTAGGGGTCACAATACTATCATGCAGTGACTTCTTGACTTCCATACTCACCTCTTTATTTCTCATCACCGCTTTTAGCGAACCAACAACCTTCCTTTCCTGCTGTACCCTTTCAAGTATTTCATCCCCAGAACTTCCATCCTTACTCATCACACTACCCAAGTACTTGAATGCACTCACATTCTCCATATCCTCACCATCCAACCTCACTGTGCATTCTGTGACTTCATTCCTCTCAAACACCATAACTTTACTCTTGTTTACATTTACTTTCAGATTCCTTTTCTTACACACTGTCCCAAATTCATTCACCAAACCTTGCAACTCCCATTCATCTTCACTCAACAATACTGTATCATCAGCAAACAACAACAACACCGGAAACTTCCACATCTCACCCTCATTCAATAGAGCCACTCCCACATCCACTGCCCTACCTTGCACCTCCTTTACAACCCCATCCATGTATATATTAAACAGCCATGGAGACGTCACACAACCCTGTTTCAGTCCCACATTCAGATCAAAGAACTCACTCAGCTCACCATCCACTCGCATAGTAGTCCTAGCTCATTCGTACATACTCTTCACAGCACTCAGCAGTTTCCCCTCCACTCCATATATTCTTAAAACCTTCCACATACCTTGCCTATCTATTCTGTCATAAGCTTTCTCCAAGTCTATGAAGGCAGCATACACTTTCTTTCCCTTCTTCAGATACTTCTCCATTAAACATCTTAGAACAGATATCTGATCTACACACCCTTTTCCCTTTCTAAATCCCCCTTGTTCTTCTCCAACTAACTCTTCTGTTATATGCCTAACCCTGTCAATAAGTATTCTGCCATATATCTTTCCAGTTACAGTAAGAAGGCAAATACCCCTATGGTTACCACATACTTCTCTCTCCCCTTTTCCTTTATATAAAGGAACAATTATACCTGATTTCCAGTCCTCTGGAACCCTTCCCTCTTCCCAAGCCAATCTACACAGCTTCCATATCCATTCCACCACACACTCATCATTTCACCACACACTCCATCAATTCCTGGGGCCTTTTCCATCTTGATCTTCTTCATTGCTTCCACTACTTCCGCCTTGCTTCTTCTCCCAGCCATTCCCCAACCACTTATACTTACACTGCTCCCACTCTCTACATTCAACATATCCTCAAAGTGCTCCTTCCATCTCCTCAATTTCTCTCTCTTCTCCACCAGCAATCTATTATTCCCATCTTTCACTCCCCTACTATTTCCCTTTTCACACTGTCTTACTTTCTTTACCTCCTTCCAAAACAATTTCTTACTCTTCCTCTACTTTACACTCAGATTCCTCCCAAACTCCTCATCCACTTTCTTCTTACTCTCCTTCACCAATGTCTTCACCTCTCTTCTCCAGCTCACATATACCTCTCTCTTCTCTCTCTCATCTCCCCTTCCTCTGCTCGCTAGCCATTCACTATATGCCTTCTTCTTTTGTTCCACAGCTCATTTCACCTTATCATTCCACCATGTTGTCCCTTGCACACCCCTGCATCTCCTCCTCACTCCACAAACCATCTCACACGCTGCGCCTATCTCTTCTGTGAAAATCTTACATACATCTTTCACCCCTTCCATCTGCTCTAACTCATACCTTCCCAATCTTTCTTCCACTATGCTCTTATACTCTGCCATTTTCTCACTATCTTGTAACTTCACTCTTCTCACAGGAGCTATTTCCTCCTGTCTTCCCCTTGGTCGCTTCACCCACTTTCTTTCCAGCCTTACCTTGGCCATCACTAAAGTGATGGTCAGAGATTCCATTCCCCTACCCTCTCCACACTCTTGCATCCGACACTTGTCTTCTCATTCGCTCATCCACACACACGTAATCTATCATTGCCTTTCGTTCTACAAATTCACCATCCATCCTCCTTATGACTCTCCATGTATACCTGTGGATCATCTTGTGCCGAAAGTAGGTGTTGGCTATTGCCAACCCCTTACCAGCATAGATGTCCACCAGGGCACTACCATTGCCATCCACCTAAGCTGGCACACCCCACTGACCAACCACTCCATCCACTCGTACATTCCCAACTTTCCCATTCATGTCTCCAATCAAAAACACTCTCTCACTCCTCTCAAACTTGTCCATACATGCTTCTACACTTGCCCAAAACTCATCTTTCACTCTTGCCACTCGGTCCTCTGTCGGCGCATACACACATACTGTACAGTCGTCCAAGCTTGTACACCCCACCCTCGGCTATCACGCCTAATTGGTGCCACCATGGCTGCGTTATAGCTGAAAACGCAATAGCTGAATTGAAAAACTTATGGTAATAATTGTAATTGGTGCCATGACTTCAATATTTACCCCTAAGATACCCTTTTTGTACCACATAATAACATATAATGGTCTAAAAATGAGCATGCAAATTAGAAATATACTTTACTATCTATCTGTCTATTGCCAGATGCCATAATTCCTTAAGGGGTGGCCATTTGACTTGAGTTATTTGTTTTACGGGGAGGGTTAATAAAAACAGAACTTACTATCCCTTTTGATGGCGGTCTAGCATCACGCATATTTCACCAGGAATAAGTTTCGGTGCCCATTAAAAAAAAAATGCAGTGTGAAACTATTTTTGAAAGCCATTAGTCATCAACAATAAATGAAAAAAAAAAAAAAAGCTAAGTCGTCAGGAAGGGCTGATGGTTTCGGGGCAGTTCGCCTTAAGTCAAATTCCCCGTCACAACAATAACGAGAATTCGCCGTCATTAATGAAGACAACTATGGGTGATCTATCTATCTATCTATTGCCAGACGCCATAATCCCGTAAGGGGTGGGCATTTGACTTTGAGTTATTAGTTTTACGGGGAGGGTTAATAAAAACAGAACTTACTATTCCTTTTGATGGCAGCCTAGCATCAGCTGCATCACGCATATTTCGCCAGGAATAAGTTTTGGAGCCCATTAAAAAAAAAAGGCAGTGTGAAACTATTTTTCAAAGCCATTAGTCATCAACAATAAAGGAAAAAAATAAAAGCTATAAAGAAGTCGTCAGGAAGGACTGATGGTTTTGGGACAATTCGCCAAGTCAAATTCGCCGTCACAATAATAACAAGACAATTCGCTGTCATTAAAGGAGACGGCTATGGGTGATCTATCTATCTGTCTATTGCCAGACGCCATAATCCCGTAAGGGGTGGCCATTTGACTTTGAGTTATTTGTTTTACGGGGAGGGTTAATAAGAAACAGAACTTACTATCCCTTTTGATTACCATCTAGCATCACGCATATTTCACCAGGAATAAGTTTCGGAGCCCATAAATAAATAAAATGCAGTGTGAAATTATTTTTCAAAGCCATTAGTCATCAACAATAAAGGAAAAAAATAAAAGCTATAAAGAAGTCGTCAGGAAGGACTGACGGTTTCGGGACGATTTGCCATCGTCAAATTCCCTGTCACAACAACAATGAGACAATTTGCCATCATTAATGAAGACAGCTATGGGTGATCTATATATCTATCTATCTGTCTATTGCCAGACGCCATAATCTCGTAAGGGGTGGCCATTTGACTGAGTTATATGTTTTACGGGGAGGGTTAATAAGAAACAGAACTTACTATCCCTTTTGATGGCTGTCTAGCATCATGCATATTTCGCCAGGAATAAGTTTCGGAGCCCATAAAAAAATAAAATGCAGTGTGAAACTGTCATCAACAATAAAGGAAAAAAATAAAAGCTATAAAGAAATCGTCAGGAAGGACTGATGGTGTCGGGACAATTCGCCATCATGTCAAATTCGCCGTCACAACAATAACAAGACAATTTGCCGTCATTAATGAAGACAGCTGTGGGTGATCTATCCATCAATTGCCAGATGCCATAATCCAGTAAGGGGTGGCCATTTGAGTTTGAGTTATTTGGCTGTTGTAATATCACAAAAACGGTTATTGTTCTCTCTGTCACTGTTCGCAGTCTGAGGACGAGTTGAATGGCTTGGCGGGCGGCGAGGGAGACTCAGTCGGGCAAGCAGGCAGCACTCGGCTGGCGCTGATGTCACGCGACCAGTCACCAAGTTAATTTTTTGTTGGCTGGGTGGAGTGCCGGAACCCAGCATTTTTAAATTTTGTAACACTTCTGGTGCATGATAGCAGGCATTTAGTGCATGATAAGAGTATTTGGGTAGGTTTTTTATACTGGCGCGATAGCGATAAAATGCTATAGCGAAACCCGCGATAGCTGAGGGTTGGGTGTATACCTACTTTCATCCTCACCCATACAATCCTTGCACCCATTGTTCCATACTCTCTTATATCCTCCTTCCACTTCTTGCTTATCATCAGACATACTCCCTCCCTTGCCCTCTCATTTTCATTAACTCCCGCACATATTCCTACACCGTATTCCCATTCTCTCACCCTTTCACCTTTCCATTTAGTTTCAGTCAATCCACATACATCCACTCTTGCATCCTCAAGCACCTGAACAATCTCTCTCTCTTTCACTTCATCATTCACTCCTCTCACATTCCACGTCCTCACCCTCAGAATGTCCTTTGTCCGTTCCTTAGTCGTCAACAGATGGTCCATCCAGGTCCGTGGCGCTTTATTCGTTTGTTTAGTTAGTTCTTTTTACGGGGTGGGGCACTAACCCACCACCAACCCTTTTAGTTGCCTCATACAACAAGCAGGGATACAGGGGGAGTATTCTTGAAACCACCCCTACCCCCATGGGAAATTTTAAAATTATATTATGAATTTATTTTGCTTTATTCCGTGTTTATTGTGTGTATGGTAGTATCGCTTATTTTTGTAGTCTGGGTGGTGGAGTTTGTTGGAAAAGGGAGACGAGAGTTTCTGTTTTCAGACCTAAATGAGATAAACGTCATCCCTTGAGTGTACAGGCTGGACAGTGATGGTTGAAATGCGAGATGACCTGCCATTCGCACCTCGCACAAGCTGATTAGCAGGAAGGGAAGGGAGGCCTTTCCACCCACGAAAGCATCACATGAACATGGAAAACTTTTCTGTTATGCTTGTAAAAGCAAAGAATATATGAGGCGTTGAGTTGCAGAGGAGATCAGGACCCAAAAATAAAAAACGGAGAAAACTGCCCTCAATTACACTAAATTTAGTATTTTTTGTACTCAGACACGAAGTCAGTCTACACTTTAATACCAAATTCAACTGGATACCTTTTATGAATCCCGAGATGTGGCATTTTGAAAGGCAAGAAACTTTGAGGGTAGCTTTCTCTGGTTTTTATTTCTGGCACTTGATCTCCCCTGCAACTCAGCGCTGCATATAAAATGATTCAAAACAGTACAACAAACCTGAGCAAATAGGTAAAGATCCAGCTGTCTGTCTATTGCCAGATGCCATAAGCCTGTAAGGGGTGGCCATTTGACTTTGAGTTATTTGTTTTACAGAGAGGGGCACTAACCCTCCACCAACCCACTTGTTGACACATAGGGAGCACTTATGATTTGGTTATATGGTTACCACCCAGCGTTGTAAATGGTTTCTTGGCTTACAGGAAACCATTTGGCTTGTCACTCAATATGAAGCCATCTGTAAAGGAAAGAAAAGCAATAAGAAGTGACAGGAAAGATGGGAGAAATAGGAAGAGAGGAGGGCAGGCACAGAAAAAGAATGATAAATGCTAAGGAAGAAGTAGGCAGCACTACATCAAGTGAGTGGATGATGGTCGCCACCACCTACCACTAAATAGGTAAAGATACCAAACAAAAATTAATTTTTCTTTTATTTTCATGTCTTTTTTGTTTATGCCTGTGTTTATTTGTAATTGTAAACAGGGTGGTTGTGTGTGTTTCGCAAGGAAGGTGAAAGATGATATTTTCTGTCTGGGTCGAGATAATGGGTGTAACAGTGTTTAGGCATGGCCACGAGTGAAAAAATCATACATCCACTCGTCACAGCAGCAGGTGGTGAGCTGACAAATGAGGTGTGAGAGCGTGAAGTGAAGGTCAGTCTCATATCCCAGATGTTTATTCACTTCCCAAAGTTTTCTCAGTTTTCTACAAGTCGTACTTCATCGAATGATCCAAACCAGTACAACAAACCTGAGCAATTAGGTAAAGATACCAAGACAAAAATGTATTTTTCCCTTATTATCATGTCTTTTTTGTTTATGCCTGTTTTTGTTCATAATCGTAAACAGGGTGGTCGTGTGTGTTTCGCAAGGGAGGACAAAGATGATATTTTCTGTCTAGGTTAAGATAATGGGTGTAGTTGTGCTTGTCTAGGCTTGGCCACGAGCAAATAAATCGAAAATCCACTCATCACAGCAGCAGGCTCTGAACTGCTTCATGGGGTGTGTGGGAGTGTAGTGTAGGTCAGTCTCAGGACATTCAAAACATTTGTTCACTTTGCAAAAATTTTGTCTATCTATCTATCTATCTATCTATCTTTCGCCAGATGCCTCAATCCCGTAAGGGGTGGCCACAAACAAATCGCCTCTATGTCGCTCTGTCCCCCGCCATTTCACTGCCCTGCTCCCAGTTCACACCCTCTTCTCTCATATACCTCTCCACTCCATCCCTCCATCTCATCCTTGGCCTTCCTCTCCCTCCTCCCCTCCACCTCACTCACATACACTCTCCTCATCAGTCTCTCACTCTCCATCCTCTCCACATGGCCAAACTACCTTAATGTGTTTCTCCTAATGCTTCCTATCACATCCACATCCACACCACAATGCTCCTTCACTTCCTCATTTGTCAGTCTGTCTCTCCAAGTGACTCCACATGCTCCACTCAAATAACTCATTTCCACTGCTCTTGACTTCTGTCCCTCCAACAGGGTCCAAGCAAAAATTTTTGTCCTTTCTTATAAGCCGCACTTGAATGACGCTGGCGGCCACGCTACAGTAAAACGTCATTTGACGCTGGTGGCCATGGAGGGGTTAATAAAAAGTACAGTAATTAGACAGACAGTTGTCAAACACGTATGGGACGAATTGTGAGGGAGTTTAAGTACCTTGATTCAGCAACAGAAGACCGGAAAATGTGCAGATGAAGTTGAAAGTAGAGTTGCATAGGGAAGGAAGGTGGCTGGTGCTATGGATACCTTGATATTAAACAAGTGTGAGTGTGAAAGCTGGAAGAGAATTGCAGGAAGGTGTTTTAGTATAGTACAGCACCTACATTAACATATTGGTGTGAGGCTGACAGCATGAGAATGAAATGCCAAGAGAAAGAACAGTGGAAAAAGGATGGTTGAAGAATGTGTGTGGAGTGCATAGGTAAGAGGTGCTGTAAAGTGATTCATGAAAGACTTGGAGTAAGGAAGTGTGTTGACAAAGGGATGAAGAGAGAGTGCTAAGAGGGGATGGTCATATGGAGAGAATGCTTGTAACTAGGATGGTGGCAAGGGTATACATTATGTTAGGGAGTTTGAAGGTGGGAGATTTGGTAGCCTATGAATGCAGTGGATGATTATGATGAATGAGTATGTAAGAAAGTGAGGTGTGATGTGGATGAGAATAGGAAATTCATGGACTTGTTTAGATTGATGAATTATGTACCATATGGAGGAGCACATGATTAGGGATCGGCATCCCTTGCTTAACTTGATAGGTGATGGATTGATTCTGTCTAAAATGTCAGACTGCATGTAAAAAAAAATAAAAAAAAAATAAAGGTACCACATTGTTTAACATGTAAGTTAGAGCCAAAATTCCGAGGGTTTGAGTGGTGAGTGAAAGATTTTCTTGTCCTTTTCACTAGGAATGCTGTTGATAGTTCTGCCTCTGTTGTGCTTTCTGGACCCTACCTCACCCCATCTTCAGGTGTGAAGGAGAGGTCAAGATGCTGCTGCTGATGAATTAAGCCCATATATCAGGCAAAAATGAGAGGGAATTGGAAATTCGCATTCTGGTGACATTTAAAGCTAGCTTCCAAAAACCCATAGATTCCTGTATAATTATTGAAAACTCTACTCTTATTGCAAGGGTGGAGTTTGCACACAATTTCACACAGTACCAAGTGATCATTTTCTGCAATTCCAAAAGATTACCTTGACAGTTTCTCAGTTTGGGTCTTGTGAGTCCTTTGTATAGGTATAGTAGATTGCTTGGTTTTGAAAAACTTTTATTTATTTATTTTTATCATTACAGTGATACTGTGCTGTACACTGCTGTATATGCAAAACATATTTCAGAGAACTGAAACTGAAAAAAAGAAGAGGAGAAAGCAACTTGAAACTTCAGTTCTTGGGGGATAAACTTGCATGGTTTAAGGAAAATATGGACCACAGCCTTGGAGTATTTACATCCAAGGATGTCCTGGATCTAATTCAAAGGTATATTTCACTCCGGTAAGGTGCAGTATGATATAGTGTGCTTGTTTTGTTGGTTTTGTTGACATTACTTGGTAATCTTTAATAGTAAATAAGTACAAAGAGAATAACTACCCATCATAAAGCTCCTCATTTGATACAGTACTTTAACTAGGTAATGTACATTGATTAGGTGATATACTGTTTGCTTTAATAGTGTAGAAAAATTTGAATGTAATAGAAAACATTCCAGTTTAAGTACAGGAGGCTGTGAGTTAAATGCATGCGCTTTCAAGGTGTGTTATGATTATTGCAGAGTACAACACACAGTTTCCTTTGGTTACCATTGTTGAACAGCTTATATTCATTCAGTCAGCTATCATCTAGTCCAGTATTGCACCATCAGGAATTAAAGTAATATGAATAATGGATTCCAAGCACCTTGTATCAAAGACTACTGAGTATGACACTAATTCAGAGCAAAGTTATATGACTGGCAGGGGAAGATGAAGTGGTCTTGGCATTGAAGTGGTTTTGACATTGAAGTGGTCTTGACAATGAAGTGGTCTTGGTGTAGAAATGGTCTTGGCATTGAAGTGGTCTTGGCACTGAAGTGGCTTGGCATTAAAGCAGCTTGGCAGGAAAGTGGCTTGGCAATGAAGTGACTTTATTTGTCAGTGGGTTGAATGGCTTGAACCAGTAAGGGAGGAATGGCTGATGTCAGTGGGAGGTCCTTAAACTGTTCATGCCATAAAACCAGATACCTAAACTGATAGGGGTAGATGGAAAATAAGGGTAGGAAGGAACACAGAACTATCAGTTAAGAAGAGAGGTAAGACAGAATGGTAAAGAGAGAAAGACTGGAGATAAAAAGACCCTTTTTAGTCACCTCTTACAACAAGCAAGGAATACTGGGGAAATATTCTTCCTCCCACGCCCCTTCCCCAGGGGGATGCTGCATCAGAACCACAGGGGCCTGGAGTAGGCCAGCTCAGTCCAGACATTTAAGACTGGTGACCAGCTTTGAACCACCGAGCAGCATTATGTGAGCAAGAAACTACAACCACCTGATTGAAGGAGACCTGTATAATTCACGCCACCACCAGGCATCTAAAAAAATTGTATGGGGGCAAAAGTGCTAATCCATTACATTAGTACCCAGCATGAAAACCCACCCGTGATCTCCCTGCATGCATCAGAAAACTGTCCCATAAAGGGGAAAGTTGCCAAGTGTGATAGGGGTAGCTATTGCTTATATTCTGGTATAATGATAATGTAATCCATTCACCAAATAAAGACCTTCAAAAACATGAGATCTTCATGTTTGGCAAGCTTTTGGACAAAATCAGACCAAAAGATATGACACATTTCCATCCATCATCCAGCCTGGTATTTCCTCATGAGGAATACAGAGGCCTGGTTCTGGGATACTCAGTCCAGCATTTAGATGGGAGTGACCACCTGCATGCTCCCTTATTGGCAGTACATGAGGGGAAAAAAAAAAAACTATGAAAGCAAGCCCTCATGGGTCCAATCAGGTTACTAGACCACTTGGCATCTAAAAATTGTGTTAGGGAAGCAGGGCTAATGCACTTCATTGGTACACATCATAAAGGCCCACAATTGATTTACAAGTGGGAGTCGGGGATGGGCCTTCTTGCTGTGTTTATGTAATCCTCAACATTTAACATTAGCCAGTGTAAATCTGATGAATATATTGAATAATATCTTCATAGCAGCAGCATTTATTTAAGCATTTTTTTTTTTTTTTTTTTAGTTTTCTCTTAATGTGAAGAGTGTAGTAACTCATACCAAACAGCTAACATATTTTGTCTCCAGCTGCCTAGTGGTTGAGCTGGATATTGTTACCAAACTAGCTTTCATCATGTAAATAATGTTTCCAAATTATTTTTATTCATTATTTGTAAACTAATGTTGTTAGATTTTAGTGTACATTAACATGCTTATGAAAAATACTTGTCGATTTTATTAGACTAGGTAATATGCGTTCTTTCTTTAATGAGTATTGCAGGCAATCTGTGAAGAAATATTAGACACCATCATTTAGAGATATCATGATATAATTTGCCATGTTTTCAGAATATATTGTTGACAGTGTACTACAGTCTGTTTTGTGCTGCATAAAGTGTTCATTATGTGACTGCCACTTCAGGCAGATAATGCCCTGATTATTTTCATAATTTCTTTTTTGAAGGCTCCAACATACTTGCATGCGTCGGCCTTGATTACCCTGCGGCTCTCCATGCTGCTCAATCTCTGGCAGCTTCCCTGTTCAGTCCCCTATCCCTTATGTCACACTCAATGACCTCGTCCCAGGTCTTTTTCAGTCTACCTCTTGCAACCCTACCCCTGACGTTAACACTTCTCACTTTCTGCACGCAATTATTATCTTCATCCTCTCCACATGCCCTAACCACCTCAATCTACCTCTCCTCATTACAACACCAATACTTTCCAGTCCCATCCTACCTCTTAACTCTTCCATTGTAAACCCGGCCCCCCCAGGCCTCGCACTCAGGGACACACTGCACATGTACCTAAACATTGCCATTTCTGTACGTTTCAGCCTGCGAGTATCTGTACCCCCATTGTATCCATGCCCCCCCCCCCCCACTGTATATGTACCCCCACTGTATCTGTGCCCCCCCACTGTATATGTACCCCCACTGTATCTATGCCCCCCCACTGTATCTATCCCCCCCCACTGTATCTATGCCCCCCCACTGTATCTATGCCCTCCCACTGTATAAGTACCCCCACTGTATCTATGCCCTCCCACTGTATATGTACCACCACTGTTTCTTTGCCCCCCCCCCCACTGTATATGTACCCCCACTGTATATCTATGCATATGTATCCCCACTGTAATATCCTTCCCCCCAACTGTATACCCCCACTGGTAGATCAAAAGTGCTGACTCAAACCTGTTTCTCACACTTTGGGCTACACAGATGTAAGTCAGTCAAGGGCTGGCACTCTCCAGGGGAACACTGTGGTGAATTGGGTCGTAATAAATGCCTCAAATAGTTATTGGAAAACGGGATTTCTCTCACCAAAGTGCACCGTCTTACATATCCTCTTCCTTTACTACCCAGGTCTCACTACCATACAGTATTACACTCCTAACATGTCGCATACAAAGATCCCTTAGCACAGAGGGAGAGCCCTCTCAACTTCAGGAGAGGCAACAGCTCAAGAGCTTCTTCCAACCACTCCTCACTTTAGCCACAGAGCTAGCTGCAGCCCTACCTCCAGCACATAACATGTCTCCCAAATAAGAAAACTCTTCCCTAAATTCAAGAGACTCACCAGCAAGTTCATTCCTTTTATGCCTGACAATCTCCACATGCTCTCTCCAATACATCTCACACATGAAAT